>JAODAL010004196.1:0-160355 GCA_025379985.1 Phyllomedusa bahiana
GGAGTATCTGCCCCTTGGGTTTTTTTTTTGTTTTTTTTTAACCCTCGGTGGGTTTCTGGCCGGAAATAACAACCTGTATACATTGTTCATTTGGTTATTGCACTTACTCATACTCATTTTTGTGTGTTGCCTAGTGGGGCCTCTGTGAGGCATTTAAAATTTAGCATTTTTCCTCTAGGGCATAACCCTCTCAATTTTTTACAAAATAGGACCCCTAGTAAAAGTTTAGGGAAAATTTTTTGGGGGGGTATTGATTAAAAGTTTAATTTACAAACCTCTTATCTTTTTTAGGACCGGGAGACATCAAAACACCCGAAAACACCAGGTTTAAAGAGGGAAGGGGCATACCACCCTAAGATAGCCTTTAAATTTTTACCCCAAAAAAATTTTGGCCAAAAAAAATCAGAAATATATTGGCCCAAAAAAAATTTAACATTAGACAACAATGAAAATCTTAGGGCCATATGTTGAAAATGTCCCAGGGCTTTAAAAACCCCTTTGTTGCCCAAAACAAACCAAACATAGCGCACCTTTCCTTTCAGGTAGTGCTTTTTGGGAAAAAATTTAAAAGGGGGGCCTTTATTTGGGTTTTATTGGGAAAAATTTGTAAGTTTAGAACTAGACTGTTTTCAAAACAATTTTGGCCCCTTTGTAAACCGTTCCCCAGCTTTTAAATTTTTCAATTATTCCTGTCCCCATCTTTTAAATCAGAATTATGAAATTTTAATGTAAAGCAATAACAAAAGGGGAAAATTCCCTAAATTTCCTTTCTTATCAAAGGGAGGGTTTTAAATTAATTAAAGTTATGTTTCTTCAAAAAGAAACTAAAGGTTACAAAGATTGAAACCAAAATTTAAAATACACTTTTATAAAAAACAAAAATATGTGCAAAATTTTTTTTTCACTTTATGATATGAAATTTAAAATTTAAACCAAAACCCGTTTTTTGGTCCAAAAAGGAATTTTCCAAAATTTTTTTATATTGAAACAAATGCCCGAAAAATTTTATTTTCTTTCCCGGGAAATTTTAAAAGGGTTTTCATACATTTCCCTTATTTTTTGGTAGCAACCCTTAAACCCGTTTAAGACTTTGGGGCAAACATTTTTTATATCCTTCCACAAGCTTCTCAAGATATTTTTTTGGAAAACTTTGGGGCCCCTTTCCCCTGAAAGAACTGGTGTAACCCGACTCAAAATGTCTTTGGGCCCCCATGCTGGCACCCCTTTCCTTTTTCAGCTTTTCCCCATAAATTTTCAATAGGATTAAGATCAGGGCTTTGTGGTGGCCACTCCAAAACATTGAATTGGTTATCCTTAAGCACACATTTAGAAAACCCATTTCCGCCCAAGCTTTAACTTCCTGGCTGATGTCTTGAGATGTTGCTTCAGTATTGCCACATAATTTCTTCCCTCATGAAAGCCAAACTAATTTTTTTTGAAGTGCACCAGTTCCCCCCTGCGCAAAAAAAACTCCACAACATGGGTGCTGAAAATCTTCGTGTTTTTACAGTTTTGGGGGGTTTCTTATGCTTTCCCAAATTTTCCCCCCTTTTTTTTCTCCAAACGTAAGGGTGGGTCATTATGGCCAAAACGTTCAATTTTGTTTCGTCAGCCCCCAAGGTGAAAGTCCACAATTTTTTCCTGTACTTGGTTGATTTCTTTGACTTTCCCATGAGTTACACATAAAAGCATGTTTTCGGTGCAGTTTAAAAATCGTCCACAGGTTTTTTTTAATTAACTTAGTGTTGTAAATAAACCTATGAGAAGTTTCCCAAAGACATGACATCATCATAGGGGGTTTTACCAATTTGGGGGTTTAAAGGTATAGAAAAAACCTTTTTTTTATGTAAACTTTTGACTTTGCAGAAAGTAATAAAAATGTCTCAAAAAGTCCTGTTAATCGTGGAAATCCAATTGACTTAAAAACGTGAATTTTTATTTGATTTAATGTCAGATGGGGGAAAAAACACCCCATATGTGTATTTTTAATAGTGTAGTAAACTTCTGGTTTCAGTTTCCCCAAAATAAAAAATTTAAAGGTTACATGAAAAAACGGGAAAAAAACCAGGATATAGAATATTTGAGAAATTACTCAGTTTTTTAGAGAAGTGGTTTTTTTATCAGATTAATTCTTTTTCTAAATTGGAATTAGCTCCTTTTTTTAAAGGTATCATTGGATTGTGTTCAAGATCTTTGTGATCCCTTGCTTTAATTTTTTTTTCTGTAAATTTACTATAGGATGTATTAAGGGGAAGTTTGGGGCGAACGATTCTAACGAAGTGGAATTCGTTTAGAATTTCGGGAAAACTTCGGGGGTTTCGGAACGAAGTCGAAATTTGGGGTACTCGGGGAACGAAGTGTGTTTTTTGAGATAAAAAGGCGCACACAGCGCACGGGGGGGAAAAAGCACTCGGGAGGAAAAAAAGGGGCATAGCCTGATAAAACTGTGCAGAGAATAAAGCCAATCAAGACCGCGGGATTCTGGACCACCGCATTATAAGTCCGGGCCGACGCGGGGACTCATCCCGCTCTCATGTATTGTCGGGGGGGAAGGGCTGCCGGGGTAAGTCTTCTAAAGAAAAATTTTTTAATATAGCTTTTTGGGGTTCCACCCTTTGTCTCAAAGACTGTTCTTTTTAATTTTTCTATTTTTCTAATTTTTTGGGGATTGGATCTGAAATCCAGTGTGCTCCACTCACTGCTATACTTTCAATATCCAATGGGATCTAAGCCATTTTCCTGTTGTATTCATTTAAAGAAAACAGGTTTTTTACAATACAAATACCACTTATTTTTGGCTCCTCAATTCTATTGCCTTTTTAACCAGGGGTTAATTAAGGTTTTTTTTGGTGTGCTGACCCCAAAAAAAACCGCTTTTTCAACGCCAAAAATATAAAATTTTTTTCCTGTAGCCTAATTCACAAGAAAAGGGTTTAAATTTCAACTGTATCTCTTGTTTTGGGCGTAGAAAACACGCAATGTAACACGCTACAACTACTATTTTGTGGGCCAATTTTTTGGGCATTTAATCGGGGGGTTAATTTAAGCTTTTTTTTTGTGGGTGCTGACAAAAAAAAACCGTTTTTTTCAACGCAAAATATAAAAATTTTTTTCCTGTAGCCAAATTCACAACAAAGGTTAATTACAACTGATCCTTGTTGGTCGAAAAACACGAATTTGTAAACGCTAAAAAGCACTTTTTGTCCCCAAAATTCTTTGGCGAAATTTTAACATCCAGGGGGGTTAAAATAAGGTTGTTTTGCTGGGTTGCCCCCAAAAACCGTTTTTTTTAAACCCCAAAATTTTAAAAAATTTTTCCGTAGCCTAATTCCAAGCAAAGGTTAAATTTAAAACTGTATCCTTGTTGTGTGGCTAGAAAACACGTAAAAAAAAAAAATTTTTGTAACCGCTTTACCCATTTCCCCAAAGTTTTTTTTCCCCCCTAATTTTTTTATTTTAAAAAATTTTTTTTTTGTTTGGCGGCCCTTTCAATCCTTTTTTGGCGCCAACTTTAAACATCCGGGGTTAATTAAGCGTTGTTTTGCTGGGTGCGAAAAAAAAAACCGTCTTTTTCAACCAAAAAATATAAAATTTTTCCTGTAGCCAAATTTTTCCCAAAGAAAGGTTAATTACAACTGTATCCTGTTGTGTGGCTAGAAAACAGAATTGTAACAGCTACAAAGCTACTATTTTTGGGTCCAATTTTTTGGGGCGAAATTTACATCCGGGGTTTTAATTAAGCGTTGTTTTTGCGGTTGCTGCCCCCCAAGAAACCGTCTTTTTAAACGCCAAAATAAAATTTTTCCTTAGCCTAATTCAAAAGCAAAGGGTTAATTCAACTGTATCCTTATTTTTTTTTTTTTTGTGTGGCGTAGAAAAAAAGAATTGGTAAAAAACTATTTTTTTTTAACCCAAAACCTTTTAAAACTTTTTTTTGGCCCCGGCTTTTTCAAAAAAAAAATTTTTTCCTTCCTTTCCCGCAAATTTAAACATCCTTTTTTGGGGAAAAAAAATTTAAAAAAAAGGGCGGTTTTTTGGGTTTTGGGGTTTTGGGTTGGGGGTGGCTGACAAAATTAAACTTCTTTTTAAAACGCCAAAATATATACATTTTTCCCTTAGCCAAAAAACAGTCCGAAGGGTTAATTTAAGCGTTTGTGCTTTTACATTTAGTAAAACCACGTGTTTTTAAACGACACAAACAAAAAAATTTTTCCTGGCCATTTTGTGGAGCGAATTTATATCCAAGGGTTACCCAAGCTTGTTATTTTGGGTTCATTTGGAGTAAAACGGGGTGTATTTTACTATCAGATATCATTACAAACAGTGTCTGTACATTTTGAACAAACGTATGTCAGACGGAGGGGGCAGCTCGCCCCTGCAGTGCAGTGGCACAAAAATTCCCTGGAACAGGCCAGGTCGCAGCAAAAAAGGGGACGTCGCAGCAGGGGTCACTCGGTAGCCCACAATCCCGCTTCATAAAAGCGGCCCGTGTGTTGTTCAGCAACCCAAGGGGTTTTTCTTGATTGGTTTTGCTAGGTCATCCTCTTCCTCCCAGATGACATCTGACAACCCAGCCAAGAGTCGGTGGGAACCTCAGACAAAACCCATTTTGGGCATGGCCCGGAGCGGGTCAGGGGCCCTCCCTGTCCTCAGCCCGCCTCTGTCCCATCCGGTTCCCTCACCAAAATTAAAATGTGTCGGGCTCAGGCCACTTTTTAAGCGAATAACAATTGAGGGGGGCATCAGCACATTTGGGCAGCGAAGAAAGGGGGGCCTTTATCGAAAGAAAATAGATGTGGAAGGGCATGGGAGGTCATTTGTTGAGAGGTCACCCTGGGAAAACCAAGACCGTGATGGGGGACAGCAGTGGACATAAAAAACCAAAAATGATGTTTAGCCGACCCATTTGGGGGCCCGGGTGGGGGCAAGGGCTTCACATCTCAGGGAAAAGGGGGCGTACTTGGTGGGCGCAGCGCACCCCACAAGGGGGTCATGTGCCGTGAGCCCCAACGGAAAGCACAGTGTGAGGTCGGGAGCCAAAGCGGCCCGGGGTAAAAAACCCGTTTCGCAGGTCCAAAAAGAGCAGCCAGGGGCTACGAGGCAGGGGCAGCAGAGTCACTCAGTGCGCGTTGGGGGGAAAAACGATACTCGGGGGTGTGGCAGTTTTTTTTTGGTAAGACAGGAGGAGCCGAAATTTTTTGGTATATGTAGGAACTGTGGGGGGAAGGGGAAAGTGAAGCGGGGCCCCAGGAGCAACGGCACCATGGCCCTGCGTAACCCAATCAGCTCACCACCGGGGGCCTGGAAAAAACGGGGCTCAGAGTGGGGGTCCTCCTGCGCCGCGCAACACAGCAGCAGCACGCCCATGGCACGCATCCATTGCAGCCATAAAGGCCCCACCACCTCTGCAGAAGGATCTGTTTCTCTTTGACTATCCCCGGCCCAGATGCTCCTGCTCCTGTACTCATGGGCCAGCAGTCGTTCACGAGGCGATTGCAAAGAGAAAACAGTATGCGTCCAACCCCCCCAAAGGGTGCAGCACTACTGGCTCCGGGTCCAATTTTGTTGGTACGCAGCCCCCCCCCCCTTTCCAAATGGTGGGACCACCTTCAAGAACTTGGCTTTCCGAGCCGAGATGGAGATTTCCCAAAGCCGTAATTTCTTTTCCAAAAAGGCAGTACCAGCATTTCAAAATATGTAGAACGAAGGGTGGGTCAGTCTTGAGCTTAACGGTTTGTTCCAAAAAGGGCACGGCGCGCGGGGCGTCCCGGGGGCTGTAACAAAGGTCAGGCCGTACAGTCCTTTACGGCCCACTGGGGGAATTGCTTTCCAGCCCAGGCACACCCAAAAACTTGGACAGGAGACGCCGCTTTCTCCTCCACGTTGTCAAACTGCTGCCCTGCGCCAATGTCCGCCCCCTCCCCCCCCCACCACACCATTCAAGCCTCCACAAGTACTGCTCCATCATACCACAGGGAGGGGGACAGCGGTTTTTCACGCAGTTCTACACCTGGGTTTTCTCGGCAACGAAGTCACAAAGGGGGGGAATTCTCCGCGTCAGCGCAAAAAAACGAGTGTGGCTTTCTCCGCGCCAACTGCAAATCGGGGAACCAGGTGACGGACAATGGGGGAAATGGGCGCGCTGCACCGAGGAGGGGGTTTTCCCGCCCCTCATGGGGCACGTATCAATCGGTTTGAAACGTTCCGAAGTCTTCCCAACCCATCTTTAGAAAATTCTGAAAATGGCCAGGAAATTTGCATGTACTTTACCATTTGTACAAAGCCAGGGAAAACCCCCTCGAGTTGCAGCGCAGAAGGCCTCCCCCAACAACTCTATACGTTTCCACCCCGGGGAAACCCGCCTGCCATGTTTTGGACCGACTGTTAAAAAGAAAGGCCATTTAAAATTTTTTGATGATCCAGGCAGACAGAAGTACTCCCCTGGTAACTTTTTAGTCACCAGTGGCAGCTCATGCGTGACACCTCCGTTGTTGAGGCCATTCGAGGAGGGGCCTTATTTGTCGTCGCCAGGGCTACGGGATGAAAAACATCATTCCACTGCTTCATGTCCTGGAACAGATCGAAAAATCTGTCTGGGCAGGGGGCTGGGGACTGGCGACTACATCCCGTGGCCACTGATCCGGGGGGGACTGAAATGGAGGAGGGGAGATTGGAGCAGAAGCATTGTCAGTGAAATGAGTGGATTTTTTTACCCAGGTGACAAGAGAGGGGGGCAGGAGCAATGGAGGAGGTGATTAAGAGGAAGACGAGGGAGATGACCCCCCAAACACCGTGGCAGTATAATGAAATGGAGGCAGGGAGCCCCTGGAGTTTTACTTTTGCAGATGGGCCCCCACATCTTATTTGCCTGGCTAGTGACGGCCGAATAGTCAGCACCGGCAGAGGGATGACTTCTGGCCTCCACCTATTGGACCCTCGCTACCGTCCAAATGGGAGCCTTTTTCCCCCTTTTTGGAGGGAGGACAAACTCAAAAACTAAGGAAACCTCCGTAATCATTTTGGCCCCTGTCTTGTGCGGGTCGTCCCCCCCGACGGTCTGACCCCGGGGGGTTCTCAGCGCTCATACTACTGCCCGGCTGCTGGGGGAAGGTGGGGGGTAGGAGCAGTACCAGCTCCCAGTAGTAAACCAAATTCTGGGGGTCAGATAGCAGCTTTCCTTCACCCCCTAGTGAGGGGCAGTCGCCAGCAGCAAACGAGGACCTGGACAGTCCCTGAAAACCCAAAGGTTGTGGGCCCCTTGGGCAGCACTCTGCCCCCTCATTAGAAGCCCTGGACTACTGGGGGCCAAACTGGATGTTGGCCGCAACTTGCCAATTTGCATGGGGAAACTGTCCTGCCCGGGGGGGCCCGTGTTGGCATCAGAGCGGGGGGTTCGTCGGCGGGGGCCATTGTTACCCAAGGAGAAACCCCCTTGTCCACGGGAAATGTGGAACGACGACCTTTTTAAGATGAATCAGGGGTGGGTCCCGGATTTCCACCCCAATGCCTTAGGCGTCAGTCTGGGTTCAAACTACCGCCCAGCCACATTCTGATGCCGCCAACCACCTGATGGGGACACATCTGCGACAGTTTCTCCTCTGCCTACCACCCCTCTTTACCGGGCTGGTATTTTCCACCCCCCTCAAAACCCTGTCATTGTGCCACTCTATACCCCATGCGCTGCTGCGCTGTTGCGTGCCGGGGCATCCACACGTGTCAATGTGCCATGTCGACCTCATCTGGGGCTGTGGCTGCTGCCATGTCCTCCCCACTGTGTCATTGTCCCTGCCTGACCTCATGCTGTCCCCGGACCTCCGCTCTAGTCATTGTGTCACTCTGTGGCTTCCCCTGTTTTGCCACCTCCCAAAAGTTTTTGCCCCTGCCCGACCCCAGTGCGCTGTCGTGACCTCCACACTGTGTGATTTGGGGCCCCTCTGTGGCCCAAAAACTGTTTTTTGGGGCCCCCTCCAGAATGTCATTGTGCCACTGCCTGACTCATCTGCGCTGTTTTTACCTCCAACGTATCATTGTGCCACTCTGTGGGCCAAAAACTGTTTAGCCCCTCCAGAAAGTCATTGTGCCATGCCTGACTCTCTGCTGCCACCGGGACCTCCCATGTTTTGATTGTGCCACTTTGGCCTAAAACTGTTTTGGGGCCGCCTCCCGAATGTCTTGTCCCCGCCCATCCCATGCTGCTGCTGCGTGACCTCCCACTGTGTGATTGTGCCCTTCTGTGGCTTCCTCCTTTTTTTGCCACCCCCCCAAATGTCATTGTGCCACGCCCGACCTCATACTGCTGCCGCCGTGACCTCCGCTCTCATCATTTGCCCTCTGTGGCTTCCCGTTTTTGCCACCCCCGAATGTCATTTTGCCACTGCCTGACCCCATGCGCTGTGGCTCCCCCGTCACCTCCAACTCTGTCACATGTGCCACCTGAGCTCTCAGCTTTTTTTTTTTAGCTTTCGCTGGCTGACTTTATCAGGTACATTCCCCCTTTAGTTTTTTTGGGCGTTTTTCCCTCTTAAGGCCCGGGAATTTTAGTGAAGCGATTCTAAGAGCACGGCAGTCATCGCGGTCATACTAAAACACAAAATTGTAAAGACCAAAACCCAACCCTCGCTATTTAACAGGCACAAAAAAGTTTTTCAGCACCCTGCGGCTCTGTCACCCGGGAAAAAGCGTTTTTTAGGATTTTTCCGAAGTAATTCGGAATGAAAAAAGAATTTTTGTCGGGAAAAATTTGGCGAAGTTACCGAACGAAATTTTTTTAGAAAAAAGCCCATCTCTAATTAATGGTCATCAAGGGTCAAAAATTAGTTATAATAGTTTAGGGACAAACTTTTTACATCTATGTACATTTACATGAACACATTAAAAAAATGTATTAAAAAAAAATCACACACATCTGTCCTATTGTAAAAAGGTTAGACTTTGGAGAATTATGACGGGTTTTTCACCTTTTCGTCGTAAAAAGCCCTAAGGGGGCCAGTATGATGTTTTTAATGTGCCTATTAATGTTTAGGGGATTTTCGTTAACCGTCACTTTTAATGCCCTAAAAAGAGGGGGGGGTTTGGGGGAGTTTGGGGGGGTGTCGCCCACACTTAATATTAGACATTATATGAAAAATTTCGCAAAACAGAGCATTTACTGCCCGACAGGAAAACCTATTTCAAAAGTGGTTTGCCCGAGCCTGAGGAGGCGAAGTGGAAATAGATTTGCTGTAAGGGCCAAAATTTCTCAACTACACCCGGCAAAATAAAAAAAAAGGGTTTTTGATTATTATTAAACATTTTAAAATTTTAATTTTTTAAAATTTTTTAAAAAAAAATGTTATTTAAATTTATATAAAAAATATATATCCAAAAAATATATAAATTTCTAAAAATAAAAATGTATTTAAAATTAAAAAAAAAATTTAATTTTCCCTAAAACTTTTTTTAACATTAAATTTGATATTTTTTTTTGCTGCTCTAAACCTTTTTTCCCAAACATCCCAGAAAAAGCCAACAAAACCAAGGTTTTGGGCCGGGACCTTTTGGCCAAACAAGATCAGTACCATGTTTCTTTTCACGGACTTTTTTACTCTTCAAAAAAGACTTTTTTTTTATTTCCACCTACTTTTAACCTTTTAAACTTTGTTGGGGGCGCATTACTAAAAAGGCCTAATTTTTTTTTTTTTTTTTTTTTGTAATGGCCAAACCATGGGGCAATATTTAACAGAACGGGGATGAAGAACCCACCTGAACAAAAATGGAAAAAACACTGCGCATATGTGGGTTAAACCAAAAAACAATTGAAATAAAAAACCCTCAGATGTAACAATCACGCTCCCCTTTTGGGCGGGTGTACAAGCTATGGTACAGCGCATCTAGCAATAGTAATGTAGGAAGGACCCTTCAAAACCCGTTCCGCTCCACAAAAGCAGGGGAACACAGCACCCCAACTCCTCCCGGGTACACAGTCAGGAATAACAGGAAAGTTTTTTTAAATGGAATGAAAAAATTTACAGACAAAAATTTTTAAGGGGTTCGAAATCCAGCTCTCCCCCTTAAAGGTAAGTAACAAAAAAAACCCCAAAACCCAACTATTTTGGGGTTGGGGTTTTTTAAATAAAAAAAAGAAACCCGGTTTTCGCAGTTATCACAACTGCTTCATCAGGAAATTTCTTTCTAAAATCCCTGAGCGGCCATTTTTAAATTTATTTATAAGGACAGCTGTCTTAAATTGTAACCTTTATAAAAAAAACTCCTGTCCACAGACTAAATTTTTAATCAGTCGGGACTCTAATCTCAAACAACATAAAGCAAGACCAAAGAGCTTGCAAAAAGAGGGTAGGGAATAAGATCAAAACCTTGCAAAAAAATCATAAGTAAACTTTGGTGAGAAGGAGACAACTTTTTGGTGCAATAGTAAGAAAATGGAGAAAAAAAAATGACTGTAAATCGACATCGATCGGGGCACCATCCCAAAAATCTCACTTCGTGGGGATCCTTGAATCATGGGAAGGGGGAGAGATCATTTTTAAAACTACACGGGGGGGACTTGTTAATGATTTTCAAGGCGGGCGGGAAACCACATTCACCAAGAAAACCTTTGGGAACATATTGTGCTGTAATGGTTTAAAATCTTCAGTGCCCCCCAAGGGTCCCCCTGCTCAAAAAACCCACATGTGCGGCCCATCTAAGGGTTTGCCAGTAAAACACCTGGATGATTTTTGTGATTGTTTGGGAGAAGGTGCTGTGCTCGGTGAGAAAAAATTTTGGGGCCTTTGTAAATTTAATTTCAACTCGCCGTTTTTTGGAGGAAGAGAAATGCTCCCTTTTGCCCAAAAAAGAACACCGCCCCACTGAAAAGCATGGGGGGGAAAACTTTTTGGTTTGGGGGGTGTTTTTTGGGCTAGGTGCACCGGACTACTTCCCCACATAAAGGGGAAAGAAGGGAGGGAGCCATAAAATCCTGACGGGAAAAACCCTCCTTCCCTTCCCCGGGGACATTAAAAATGGGTCATGGCGGGGGGGGTCTTTCACAAAAAAAATGCCCCAAAAAACCATCACCCAAGGGCCACAAAGGAGGGGCTCAAAAAGAAGCACATTAAGGTCATGAGGTGGTTAAAAGGTCTCCGGGCCCTTTAAATTCCCATAAAAAAAACCTTTAAAGGGGGAGAAAGAAGATCTGAGCTCCCAAAAAACGGCAGCCCTAAAAAAATCTTAATGATTTAGGTTTGACCGGCAAAGAGGACTGCCCCCTCCCTGAAACGTGCGAAAAACCTAAACATCACTAAAACAAAAGTTTTGACCACTGTGCTTGCCAAAAGGGTTTTTTCCAACCAAGCCTTTGGCCCCTTCCCCAATGTTGTAAGTTTAAAAAGTCTGACTGATTAATTGAGTTTGTGGTTTGGAAAGTATTTTTTTAAAGGTGACTATTTAAGACAGCTTTTTTTAAATGCAGGGAACAATTTGTTTACAGCGCCCAAAACTCAGGGGTGTAAAACCCTGTGGCCCTCCCCCTTTTGGGGGAAACTACAACTCCCATAAATGCTTTTTTGTATAACCCTAAAACCAGGGGGCTGATGGGAGTTTGTAGTTTAAAAAACGGGGAGGGACGCGGGTTTGACCCTTTTGGTCAAAAAGGGGGCTGTGGGAGCCAAAATTTTTTAAAGGGGTTTTGTAGGGGTTTAAAATATTTAAATTTTCTCTAAGCAAAATGCAAAAAAAATGTATATATTTTAACAATGTGATTTTCTTGATTTTTTTTAAAGGAATTCATCTCTCAATTTTAATATTAAATTTTCCCCCCTTTAAAATTTAAAGACTGTTCATGCCCCTCATGCCCATTTCTCTATTGTAGCACATTTATTTTTCAGTAAAACCCAAATGCTTGCAAAAATTTGTTTTGGTTATGACTGTGCAAATTTACATTGTTCCTTAATGAGACATCACTGTTTGCATGATTCTTACTTAAGTTTGCAATGTGCGTTATTCTTATACAGTGGCATCTCCATGAACAAAAACCCTGTACTATGGCTTTACTATATGGCAACTGGAGACAGAAATGAATCAGAACACTTTCAAGTTCTCAGCTTCTTCCCAAGGGGGTCTTCCCCACACTTTTTTCAGTACTTATGATTAACCCTTTTTTTAAATTTTTTTCCCCGTTTCAAAAGTTGGTTTTCAAAAGGGGGGGGGGGGGGGGGGCCCCAAAATTTTTTTTCATAATTGTTTGTAATTAAGTTTTTCATCCCTATGGCACATTACTGTAAATATCTAGGTCGAATGTTTCTTTAGAAATTGATGAGATCTCTATAATAGTAGAAGCTTTCTTTTATGTTCAGGATATAAATTATTTTGTTTGATCTCTTTGGAACTCAGTTGGGTTCATAGCTCTACACATTTTAATGATTTAAGTCCTTGTAGTTAAAAAACAAAAACCCCTTTCAGACCAAGAAAATTTTATTTCCCCTTTTGAATTTTCCCTTTTTTAAAAACAAAAAAATTTGCACACTAATATTGTTTTTCCTTTTATACAAAAAACAGGGAATTTTATGCTTTAATCGCATATCATAAAAATGGGGCCCAAAAGCAAATTTAAAAAAACCAAAATTTTTTCCAATTGTTTTGGGTCAGGCTAGGCTGCATTCGGGCTGCGGGGTTTAAAACAGGCTCGCAGCGATTTGCAAACCCACCCTGAAACATTTCTGCTGGCAGCTTTTTTATGACAGACCCCCCACCAATGGGAGGCCCCGGGAGGCCGCTCCAATCAGCAAACGGGGGCGGTACCCCGGGAAAAATCACATTTAAACCCCCCTGCTAGCTGATGCTGCGCCTTTTAAAATTTCCGGGCCCCCCCCTTGTTTTCCTTTTATTTGTTTTGTGCTTTTTTATTTTGGGGTACCGGCCTCGGTTTGTTCCCCCTGCCCCGGGCTTGTCTTCTGTTTTGGGTCCCTCGCCCAGTTCGTGTTTGACCCTGGGTTTTTTTAAACTTTTTAACCCTCGGGTTTCGGGATTTGGGGTTTGGGGCTTTTCCCGTTTTGGTATTTCCCCGGGGACTGTCGGGACATTTTTCTCCTGACGGCCCCCCCGCACTCTAGCAGCCGGGGCCGTCCCCTCAGTTCCCCGTTGCCGTTAGGGGAAAGACGTCAAAGTAGGGGGGGGACATGGGCGGGGTTTTACGGGCCGGGGCTCACTGAAACCCCCCTTGACGGGGGACATTTTCACGGCCGTAACCGTTTTTGCTCAAACCCCCCTTTATTGAACCCCAGAAAAGCTATGGGGAGCAGATGCAGGGGCTTACCCAGAGTACAGGATCTGGCGCTGAGGGGTAAACAGCGGAGTTTTACCCCAAGGCGGGATTGTCCCGCACTCCCTTCCCCCCTGTGGACCCCCCTTTTCCAGTTGCCTGACAGGTTCTAAGGAAACAGGAAGGCCTTTGTGGCTTTTTAAGAGGGATGACGCCTGTATTTTTGGGCTCCGCCCACTTTCCCTTTCGGCAAGAGGAGCAAAAGAGGGGGGGAAGGGTTTTAATGTCCCTACTTAAAGGGCCCCCCCCCCGGGGAGGGGGGAAATTTTCATTACCCCCTTTTTTTTCCCCTGAATTTGCCTTCTGTGGACAGGTTTTTTTTGGGCTTTCCCCTTTGGGGAAACTTTTTGATGCCCCAGTTGGGGAAGGGTTTGGGCCGAGGCCTTAAAGTGCCAAACCTTTGAAGGGGGGTAAAAAAAAGGGTGGAGGAATTTTGTTTCTGTTTTTCGTCGGGGTGTTTTTCCATCTGGGGGGGAACGACCCAGCTCCCCAATGCCAATTTTGATTGGGGTTTAAGCCGTTTAAATGTGAAGGATTTTTTGGTGGTTTTCCCCTTTACCCCTGGTATTTTTAGAAAAAAGGCCATGGCAGTAGCCTTTCGTCGGGACAGACGTTTTGGGGAAAGACGCCCGGGAAAAAGGGTTTTTCCTCTCTGGGGGGTCCACACCAATGGTCCCCCTCAAAACCCCGTTGTTTCCGATGAAAAACCCCAAAGAGGCCCCCCGGAAAGGGGGGGGCTTCTTCCGGACTGTGTAGTGACTGTGGGAAACTACCGTCGCCCCCGGGGGTTTATGTTTTTTCTGTGGCAAAAATGGAACGGAACCCGGGAGTGCTCCAAAGGGATAGACCGGGCCAAAAAACGCCAGCGCCGGGTGGTCACAGGAAGGGATCACCTGGCGAGCGGGTTTTTCCTATCTATCCAAAAAATTGCTGCTACCAGTTAAGATTTTCAAAATTTTTCCCCTTTTCGGTTTTGGGGAGTGGGTTTGAAAAATTCTGGTTCATTTTTCTAATTTTTTTAAAAGCGTTTTTCAAAAACGCCCGGGGCCCCTACCTTGGAGACCCAAAATTAAAGTTCTACGGTTGGGGCAAATTGCCCTCCATCCCAAGTAGGGGGAAAATTTCCAAACATTTACTCCTGGGGCTGGAGAGGGTGGGTCGGATCCATACATACAAAAAAGTGTTTTTCTTTTTATTGGGGGAAAGGGGCTCCCCACTGATTTTGGGGGGGGGGGCGGGCCCCGGGTTTTCAAAAACAAAAACCCAGTTTTTGGGATGAAATTCAGGTGAATTAGTCAAGTGGGGAAAGGGTGTGTTGACAATTCTCCCTAAACTGGGCAATACTTTAGGTGGGGCCAAAATTCCTGGTTTTTTTTTCCGTGGGTTTTTCTTTCAAATATTTTCTCAGAAACAGTTGGAGATACTACCCCCTCATAGTCTTACACTGTGCCATTGACCTAAGGGGGAGTGAGGTTTCCCAAGGGGGGATATATAATCTGTCGGTCCAGGAGACTGGAAAAGAACAATTTTATTCAGAAAACTTCCCGAAGGGGCCAAAATCCGGGCCTTCGGGGTCTCCCATGGGGGGCAGGGTTTTTTTTGTAGGAAAAAAGGGTGGAGGCCCCCGTCCCCCGCAAATTACCGTGAACCGAATAAAATAATTTGGGAAAAAAAAAAATACCCAATTTCCCTTGATCCCTGATCTGTTTTTAAAACCAAAAACCCGGGACAAAATGGTTTTTCCAAGTTTTGGGCCTTAGAAGGGGGTAAAAACCTCATCCGTTTTTCCGAGAAAGGGGGTGAGTGGGAAAAACCCCGTTTAAAAACTCCCGAAAATTTATTTTTAGTATCTGGTTTATGCCGTTCGGTTTTGTAATTTCTCCCCCCCGGTGTTCCAGAACCGGTTTAATGATGTTTTCCGTGAAAATCATCGGTTTTGTTGGTCGTTTAACCCGGATGAAAATTTTTTAAAAATTCGGAAGTTTGGGGTCCCACGTTAAAACCCCGTACGAAAGGGATTGCAAATTCTGAAGGGAAAATAGGTTTTTCAAGCTTGAAAAATGTGTTTTTTTGGGGGGCAGGAGGTACCTTTTCTTTTTGGGACAAACCTGACTCCCAACTCCTTTCGTATGGGCCCCGGTTTAAAAATTTAAAGGCCCTTCTCAATTTGGGGCCCCCCTTCCAATCTTTAAGGCCCCACAGCGGTTCCTAGGGGTTTCGAACTACTACGTTTAAAATTTTTTCGTAATTTTTCTGTCTTATTCGGCCTCTGTCCGGGCATGGGCTAAGAAAGGGGGTGGGAAATTCAGTAATTGGGAACCTGAGGCCATTGATGCATTTGAAAGCTTAAGCAAGGGGTTTTTTAAAAAACTCCTGTGTTTATTCAAACTGATCACAGCAAAACCCCCTTTTTCGTTTAGGTTGATGCTTCCGAGTATGGCGCAGGGGGGTCTTTTTCAGGGGTCCCCTTAATTTTGACTAAACCCCTTTGCCCTTGTGCCTTTTTTTCACGTAAATTTTCCTCACTGAAAGGAATTATATGTTGGGAACCGGGAGTTTTTGGCTTTTTAAGTGGGGCCCCTTTGAGGAAAGGGCCCCTCCTTTTGAGGGTGCCCCAAAAAACAGGTCACTCCTTTTCTGATCAAAGAAACTTTTTCCTTTTTTTAAAAGTGCTAAAAGGTTTTTAAACCACGTCAAAGGGGCCCTTGGGGAAAATTTTTTTACGCGCTTTAACTTTTTTTGGGACTTACAGACCTGGTTCGAAAAATGGAAGGCTAATGCTCTAAACTAAAGCTTCTGTGCCAGCCCCCCAAAATTTAGGAAAGGGGCCCGGGGACCTATATTTTCCCCAAAGGGGGAAAATGTTTCTAAACTATTTCCCCGATTTTTCCATGAGATTATGTCCCACCAGGATTTTGAACCCCCTTTAACCCGTCCTATTTTTAAAGGTCTTTGTCCCCATCAGTTTAGGCTTCGAGTGTTAAAAGAATTTCATGAATTTTTGTGTTTCTGGGATCCTGGGGTGTCCCGGCACAAAAAAAGCTTATTTCTCGTAATTAATGGTTGGGCCCTCCCTTGCTTCGTGATGTTTTAGGGCCCATGGGCATCTTGTGAATCTGGGGCTAGGCAAAAGGGGGGCCCAGAACTCGCCTCCTGGGGAACTTTGCCTCCTACCTATACCTGAACCAATTTCCCGGACCCCTATCTCCATGGGTTTTTTTACAAAACCCTTCCTCCTTTCGGGCCCAAAACCCGTTATTTGGGGGGGTAGTGGGGTCCTTTTTAAACAAAATGTGCCCTCTTGTTCCCTTTAAAGGGGGGTTTCCGTCTCCCAAAAACTCGCTGAAAAACTTTTTCAAACAAATTTTAAAGCTTCATGGGGTTTCCAGAGAAAATTTTCCGGGTTTGGACAGAGGGGTTCCGGGTTTGTTTCTCGATTTTTTGGGGAGCCCTTTTTCAAGGCTCTGGGATCACCCCGTCCCTTTTCCCCTTTTTGCCTTCCCCCCAAAAGACTAATGGGGGAGACAGAGAGGGTTTAAAACAAATGGTAACACAAAACTTCCGTTTTTATGTATCTGATCAGCAGGGAGGGGGGGAAAATACTTACCGTTGGGGTTTAATTTGCCCTTTTAAAAATCAGGAATACTCGTCGGGACCTACCTTTTTCTGTAATTTGGGGTTTTTCACCCTAGGCATGCGTCATTTTCCAGGGCTAAAGTCCCGATCACGTGGGGTGGATGTTATCATTAAAAAATCTTTTGCACAGTCTGAGCCCAAAATTTAGAGGGAAAAAGGTTCATACCCAGTTATCCAGAAGAAAAAATTTTGATAGACGGCGTCTTTTTTCTTGGGGTTTTTTCGGTTGGGGATAAAATATGGTTATTCCACCCGAATCTGCGATTAAAAGTTCCCCCCTTGGGAAAAATCACCCCCGGGTTTGGGAGGTCCCCATGGGTTAAGGGGGGTGGTTAACCCCCGGTGGCCATCCCTGAAAATTTCCCTCTTCTCTACAAAACATAATGTGTTCCAACGTTCACTTCTTTAAAAGGTATATTCCCCCTGTGAACCGCCCCTGACCCCCTCCTCCGTTTGCATAGAGGGGGGGGTTAAAAAAAATGAAGTCGCCCGTTTTTTGGATTCTTAAGGGTTTAAAGGGCACTGCGTTCCTTGTCCCTTGGAAGGGGGATGGTCCCGGGAGAGATCAAGGGTTCCGGGGAAAACCATCCTTTCTGATGACCTGGTGAGGGAATTCCATTAAATTAACCCCGGGGCAAAACCCCCGTCCAGGGAAGGGTCCTTTTGGGCCCCCCCTAAAAAGGGGGGGTACTGTCAGGGGTGGCTGCATTCGGCTTCAGGGTCAACAGGCTGCAGCAGCTGATTTGCAACCCCCCAAAAACCCCTTTCTGCCCGGAAAATTTTGTGGTTTACAGACCGGGGCCCCGGGCCCAAAGGGAGGTCCCGGGGCCGCTCCAATCACACAGGGGCGGGAACCGGGAATCACAAATTTTAAAAAAACCCCGCTAGCTGAGTGCTGGCCCCGTAAAATTTCCCCGGCTGCCCTTTCTTTCCTGTGATTTTTTATTTTGCCCGTTTACTTGTGTACCTGACCTCGGGTTTTTACTTACCTCGGTTGTCTTCCCGATTTTGTACCTCGCCCCCGTTGTGTTTGACCCCGGCCCTTTTTACTTTTTCCCTCTGGTTTGATTTGTGGCTTTTGGGGTTCCCCTTTTGGGGATTTAAACCCGGGGCTGTCTGAAATTCCCACTTTCCGACGGCCCCCCGCAATCTAGCAGCGCAGGGGCTGTCGCCCAAGGGTTTCCCCTCTAGGGCCCGCACGTCAAGTAGGCAGGGGGCAGTGGGGTGGGTTCCGTCCCGGGCCCACTGTACCCCCCCTTTACGTGACATGTATATAATGATTTTTTTTTTTTTATATTTTAAATTAAAAACCTAAATGGATTATTTTTTTTTATTTTTTGTGGTGTATCACAAAAAATGGGCCAACTTTTAAAGGGTATATCTACACAGACAGGGTTTTTTGGGTTTGGGTTTTTTTTTTAAAATACTGAATCAGCCGAAAAGTCGACTTTAACCTGTGCCCCATAGATAGCAATAAAAAATCTGTGCAGATTTTCAAACCTGTCAGATCCTCTGCTGGATTGCCGTCGGATTCCCATACAGTCAATTCAAACTGAGGTGCAGCGAGGTTAAAACACCCCGGATTTTGGATGGTACTTTAACTTATCTGTGTAGAAATAGCCATAATGCAATTAAGTTGCTGAGTATAATAAAAAAGCAACCCAAAGGAGTATACATAATAATAATAATATATACCGTGTATATCATAAGCATAAGGATCTGTGCATATCACGTGCATTACATATGGCATATCTGAAGTATCATTGCCGCTATAAATCAGCGACTCAGTCCTCGTTGTGCGGTATCCAAATTATTATAAGAATGGACACATGCGCATATATCAAGGAAGATTAGCAGCTGACATCAGGTTGATTTCAGAAGCAAAATTCTTTATTTTGGTTAATATTTACAAGTTTTAGTAGAGGTTGGTCTGGAGGCGTAGAAACATTATAATATTCAATACATCCTCATCATTACTTCACACTTTTGCTTATAATTCGCAATATAATTGGTTAGTTTAATCAACATACTTTTGCGTAAATGACAGCCTTTACCCCTTCTTTGTTTTGTTACACTGAGCTTTATTTTGCAGCATAACACCTTGCACATCAGTCTTAATTAATATTTTTGTCTATTGTCAGGGGGGTAGCTAATTAATCTGGGCTCATAACTCAAACGATACTGGGAAAAAAGTGATGGAATGGTACAGTAAACATCCCTGCCACCATACATATATAAACAAATGTGTATTTTAAGCGATTACTGATTGGAGGGACAAAACCAATCAATAAGAGAATAGGTTTGCCAAATGATTCAGATAGACCACAGACATAAACAAATTCCTCTTGGGTGTGTTGGAAATTATGAACACTTTCAAATTTGAGGCTGAAGAACTAATTAAATCTTTTACCCTATATGGCTTTCTCTGACAGAAGTATGCTCCAGACATATCCTGTATAACTATAAAATATATAGTGGTAGTTGACAAGTAGTGTGAAGATAACAATTTATATAACTAATATTAAACATAAAATGACTATGCACAAGAAGTCAGCAAAAAAAATATGTAAGGTGGTGGTGACGAATAGACAATAAATACTCCATAACAGTATATAACAATCTATTCGAAACATCCATAAGGTATCAATGACAATGATAAAAAACTGAAGCAAGGAGGGATATTGAGCATAACATTACTAATAATTAAACAATAGAGAGTAATAAAAATGGGAGTAGAAAAAAAATGAAAAGAAAATCTGTAGCCAGTTGCATATTCTGCCTCTAGGTGGGGCTGTAAAGTTGGTTTTGGTTTAAGTCACTAGACATGTACTGATGATTCAAATTTTATTATTATTATTAATATTATATCTAAGTAGTCTGATTAGTTACATAGCGGTGATGAAAAGCTTGATGTGTCCATTTTATACAGTAAATGTATTATTGCTATTATAAAAAAGCCATTACTGAAAGAGCTGGAGATGGATTTGAAGTAAAAGTATTCACAGTCCTTCTCCTGAATACCATTGTAAAAAAACAAGTATAAAACTTACATTGAAAAGTGTAGTTGGCTAGGCTATTCAACACAATTTAAAGAAAAAAATATACCAATATAAATCAGGTAAAGGAGTAACAAAAGATATAAAACAAGACAAATGGTGCTGCCGCATCTGGAACATGCTGTTCAGTTTTGGGCTCCAGTTTATAGAAAGGATGTAATGGAGCTAAAGAAGGTGCGAAGACGAGCAACCAAACTTATAAGGGGAATGGAGCATCTTAGCTATGAGGAGAGGTTAGTAGAATTAAACTAGTTTAGTCTTTGGAAAAGACGGCTCTGGGGAGACATGATTTATTTATATAAGTATATAAATGGCCTTAGAAATAGTATGGTGAAAAGCTATTTCATGTAAAGCCCCCTCAAAAGACAAGAGGACATTCCCTTCGTCTAGAGAAAAAAGGATTCAGTCTTCAGAGGAGAAAAGCATTATTCACTGTAAGAACTGTAAATCTGTGGAATAGCCTGCCTGAGGAGCTGGTCACAGCAGGAACAGTTAAGGGCTTTAAGAAAGGCTTAGATAACTAAAGGCAAACTAAACCCCGCTGGGGTTACATTCCAGATTAGTTTGATGGATAACGAAACGACGGATAATGAGGCAGAAAAACAAAGTACTGTACAGCACAGTATAGTGTTATAGTGTAATGAGGAATAAAGAACATTGTAAGCGGGGTACAGTAAAAGATGATGTGGCTTTACGGCACCAACTAAAGTCGTTGCAGTGAATAAGGGACAGTCGCATACTCACGGATATTGAATGTGAAGTTATGTATCTGTGAAGCGAAACGACGGATAATGAGGTTTTTTTGCGACATTGATGGTGATATAGCTGTGAAATGATGGATACTAAATTAAATAATACTAAGTAGCCGCATAAAATGTCTAGATTCAATTTGATGCCAATTTTGATCAGGAATGAAAAAATTCCTTAAGAGGCGAATGGTTCTTGTCTTTTTTCAACCATATTAGCTGTGTAATACATATTTACATATACTTCTTTTTACACATAAAACTGTGAGTAAGGCTGCTGCTATGCTGCATGTGTAAGACCTTCTTCACAGCAGATTTTTCCATCATAAAAATTGTTGCGGATTAGTAGCTGAAATCTTAGTTGATATACTCGGATTTCTGCCAAGGACTTTTAATTTCTATGCAAAAATTTCACCACTGTTTTGGACACAGATTAGCGATATCCAGTCCTGTCTACTCAATGCATTTTCTGTGTGACATTTACATAGAAACTGCCTCTATAAGTGGAAGTCATCTATTGATTTTTAATTCTGCAATTAGATTCACCATATGAACTATGGCACAGATTCCTATTGATTCCAAAGACCAGAAGACACAGCTAGCAGCGTCATTGATGAAATCACGATGAGTGCAAAGGCCAGTAAATTTTTTTGTGTTTTTTTTAAGCAGCTGTCACCTGTTTTTAGTTTTTAAATATAATTCGGACAACCGTTTTTTTGGGGGAGGGGCAGGGGTTACGGAGTCAGAAAAAAGGGAGAGTGGTAATGGAGTAATGCATGGAGTCGCCTATCTTGTATTTGCCTGTACTAGGAAGGGGTGTACTCACACACCCATAAAGCTACACCTGGCCCTAAAACTAGGCTTTCAATGGTTTCTGTGTTCAACTGGTCAGCTGCCATCTTCAGTCTACATATAAAAGTTATACCATATGAATTTCTTTCTATATTTAGAGAAACTAATGGCAGCAATAACTAAAAGATATTCAACCAAAACTAGTTTTACACACTAAGGGGACATATATGAAAACTGTCCAGGTGTAAGACTTTCTTTTTTGCCCACAGCAACCAATCAGAGCTTCCCTTTCATTTGTTCAGGGCACTATATGAAATTAAAGGGGAACTCTGATTGGTTGTTATAGGTCATAAGGAAAGTCTTAGACCAAGAAAGTTTTCATACACGAGGTTCTAAATAGCTGCTGACAGAACTTGTTCGGCTTACAGGTGTCTCATAAACATGCAAGCACAAAAACCAACATGCCCTTTCCATTAAATGACATTGGCAGACGCCCATACACATTACCTTGTTGACTGATCCTATTGCTTGTGGAAGTGTCCTTGATTCTCCCAGATATTGTACTGAGTAGTGTTGATCGGACCATTCTAGAAAAGTGAAGTTCTAGTAGAACCTCTGGAATTTTTAGAACTCAAACCGAACATTTTACTATACATTCGAGTAAAGTTCTAGTGCAATACACCATTTTCAGTTTAATTTTCAGCGGCTTTCTGCACTTTTGGCAGCCATCCAATCACCTTTCTGCACTTTCAGCGGCCATCCAATCAGTGCAGAGCACAGAGAAGTGTCAAAACGTCATAGCTGAAGTGTAAGGCTCTCATTGGCTGCTAAAATCACATGACCATGTTATATATATTTCACTGTATTGCCTTGTGAACGCCATTTTCAGCTCACTCTCTGTACTGTACAGACTGCTCTTAGTTAGTTAGATAGCATTTTCCTCTCCATAGACATCAATAGTTAGGGAGTTTGGTATTGCTGGCTGTATCTTTCCCAGAAGATGTTATTTGGCAACATTTGCAGGCTCACATTATATTATACAGAGAGCTTGGGTTTGCTAAATCATACTTAGTGCTCACAAGTTCTGTTTTTGCAGCTTTGGGGGGTTCAGTAATTGTATAACACACTGTCTCCAAATCTCCTATGTGTCAAAGGAGCTTTTGGGCCCCCTCAGGATGCAGGGCCTGTACCAGCTGCAACCGCTGCACCTCCTATAGCTACGCCCCTGCTTGTTAGCCATTGATAGGAATGAAGTATTTTAGCCTCTCAATTTTTTTTTCTGTCACTCTTAGAGTTATTCCACGTATCCAGTTTACTGTTATGGATGGTAATTACAGCTTCTCCTCACCTTTAGAGGTATAAAAATTAACCAGAACATCTTCTCCCATTGACTTTAATGGGGTTCGAGTTCAAGTTCTAGTTCAAATAGAACCTCGAACCGAACACACTAAAGTTCGAGGTTCTAATCGAACTCGAACATTTTACTGCTCGCTCATCTCTAGTACTGAGGAAGGCTCCGTTTGCTGGAGCCAAAGACATTCCTCTCATCTGGATATTATAAATACTATATGACCTCTAACGCTCTATATATATTATGCTGGAGAAATGTCTATTAAGCTTGCATAATAAATCACCTTGAAAAGCATCCAAATGATATTCCGTGAATTACTCTACATTACGTATTGTAGATTGGTTATCCTTTCACGAGCACCCAGAAGGGAGAAACACACCAAAATAAGAGTGCAACATCCTACCCATATACATGCCTCCCTGATGGTAGGTGTATGATTGGCAGCATTTTTACAGAATTTTTCCACACCTGCTGAAAACGTTTTCACCATATTGTAGTTAGGGACTTATATACAGTAGTTGATAATGGTATTGACAAAAAATAAACTCCACTGTACAATGTAGAATCTGATATCCTAGATTGTCCTATACTGAGCACAATAGACATGGATCCACTTGAGTTGTCGGTGTATATTTACTTAGATGATCACTACCTAATAGAAAGGATTCCCAAGTCTACTACTAGCATTCAGATAAGAAAATAGCTGATTTCCGTTGTGAATAGAATAACTGCCCATTTGTTCTCCATTCATTTGTCTTCCTCCAACTGTTTTCTTTCTTCTCTCAAGGATACAGGATATCCTCAGTGGTACTATTCTCATCACATAACATCAAAAGCCCTAATATTGGCACATCTTTATTTAAATTGTGTTTATAGTATCTGTTGCTGCCAAAAAGATGTCATTTTCCGCTAGTCACACAAAGACATTTTTCAAGTGCTTAAAGCAACCCAGCCAACAGATACAGAGCTGACCTGTTTAACTGGTTTACTGTGCAACAATTCATATCACATTGTGTACTGAGCTGACATCTTCAGTCAAGCAGTGTGACTGAGTACAGAGCACACAAAGCACAGTATATTCATACAAGAATAAGTACACATGCCATTTCCTTTCAGTTAGATTATAATTTAACTTGTATATTGCCTAAAGGGATTGTCGCACATGCTATTAGGAAATATCAACGTCGTAAAGGGATTGTACCATCATCAAGGTGAAATACAAAACATTACATATCATTTAGTTCCTTAAATTATATATATATATATATATATATATATATGTATATATATATATATATATTATATATATTTATATATATATATATATAATATATATATATATATATATATATATATTATATGTCAGAGAAAGATCCTTATATCACCTTTTGGCCTTGCCCCTATGTCCCCCTCCTCCACTCTTCATTTCCTTAGCATTTCTGGTTAGTGGGTGGGAATTTGTGTTGGTCGCATGAATATTTCTTAACTGACCGGAACTACAGTTCACACCAACCCCTTACATCTAAGCCGCGCTCGCATTAGATTTAGTAGCTGTGTGGAGGCTCTCAGTAGTACTGGGCATGCTTAACCAGATAAAAGAAAAAGCATCAGATGGACGTAACTACTAACAAGGGATATAAGTTACATCAACCAGGCTATGTAGTAGAAAAGAACATACAGTCATGGCCAAAAGTTTTGAGAATGACACAAATATTATATTTTCACTGATCTGTTGCCCTCTGGTTTTTATGTGTGTTTGTCAGATGTTTTTATCACATACAGAAATACAAGTGCAATCATATTATGATTAACAAAAGCTTTTATTGACAGTTAGAATGAGTTAATGCAGCAAGTCAATTTTGCAGTGTTGACCCTTCTTCTTCAGGACCTCTGCAATTCTCCCTGGCATGCTCTCAATCAACTTCTGGACCAAATCCTGACTGATAGCAGTCCATTCTTGCACAATCAATGCTTGCATTTTGTCACAATTTGTTGGTTTTTGTTTGTCCACCCGTCTCTTGATGATTGACCACAAGTTCTCAATGGGATTAAGATCTGGGGAGTTTCCAGGCCATGGACCCAAAATCTCTATGTTTTGTTCCCTGAGCCATTTAGTTCTCAACTTTGCTTTATGGCAAGGTGCTCCATCATGCTGGAAAAGGCATTCTTGATCACCAAACTGCTCTTGGACGGTTGGGAGAAGTTGCTCTTGGAGGACATTTTGGTACCATTCTTTATTCATGGATGTGTTTTTAGGCAAGACTGTTAGAGAGCCGATTCCCTTGGCTGAGAAGCAACCCCACACATTAATGGTTTCTGGATGCTTTACAGTTGGCATGAGACAAGACTGGTGGTATCGCTCACCTTGTCTTCTCCGAACAAGCTGTTTTCCAGATGTTCCAAACATTCGGAAAGGGGATTCATCAGAGAAAATGACTTTACCCCAGTCCTCAGCAGTCCACTCCCTGTACCTTTGGCAGAATATCAGTCTGTCCCTGATGTTTTTTCTGGAGAGAAGTGGCTTCTTTGCTGCCCTCCTTGACACCAGGCCTTGCTCCATGAGTCTCCGCCTCATAGTCCGTGCAGATGCACTCACACCTGCCTGCTGCCATTCCTGAGCAAGCTCTGCACTGCTGGTAGCCCGATTCAGAAGCTGAAACACTTTTAAGAGACGGTCCTGGCGCTTGCTGGTCTTTCTTGGGCGCCCTGGAGCCTTTTTGGCAACAATGGAATCTCTCTCCTTGAATTCCTTGATGATGCAATAGATTGTTGACTGAGGTGCAATCTTTCTAGCTGCGATACTCTTCCCTGTTAGGCCAGTTTTGTGCAGTGCAATGATGACTGCACGTGTTTCTTTAGAGATAACCATGGTTAACAGAAGAGAAACAATGATGCCAAGCACCAGCCTCCTTTTAAAGTGTCCAGTGGTGTGATTCTTACTTAATCATGACAGATTGATCTCCAGCCCTGTCCTCATCAACACCCACACCTGTGTTAATGGAGCAATCACTGAAACGATGATAGCTGGTCCTTTTAAGACAGGCCTGCAATGAAGTTGAAATGTGTTTTGGGGAAAAAGTTCATTTTCTAGGCAACTATTGACTTTGCAATTAATTGCTGTTAAGCTGATCACTCTTTATAACATTCTGGAGTATATGCAAATTGCCATTATAAAACCTGATGCAGTAGACTTTGTAAAAATTAACATTTGTATCATTCTCAAAACTTTTGTCCATGACTGTACAGTATCTCATAAAAGTGAGTAAACCCCTCTCTTTTTTGTAAATGTTTTATAATATATTTTCATGGGACAACACTGAAAGTCAAATAATCTCAAAAAAAATGGGAATATCGCAAGAGAACAGAGAGAGTGACTATTAATCACTATATTTACTATTTTGCCACAGGCAAAAATAAAAATCTATCAGTTCTCAATCTATAAGTGTTTTATAGATTGAGAACTGATAGAGTTTAAGTTTGCCTATGGCAAAACAGTAAATATAGTGAAAACTGAAAATAGGACACTTACAATGTAAAAGTAGTCAGTGTACAGTTTGTATAACTCTCTTGGGCATAGAGTTCACTAGAGCTTCATAGGTTGTCACTGGAATTCTCCTCCATGACAGCATCACAGAGCTGGCGGATGTTAGAGACTTTGCGTTCCTCCACCTTTCGTTTGAGGATGTCCCACAGATGCTCAATAGGATTTAGTTCTGAAAACATGCTTGGCCAATCCAGCACCTTTACCCTCCTTGTCTATGAACTCCTCACCTAGTTGGGTTTAGTTCTGAAAACATTCTTGGCCAATCCAGCACCTCTATCCTCATTGTCTTCGTACTCCTCAACTAGTTGCTGCCACACGCTCTTGATTTCGTCTGAACCAAATAAATTTATCTTGGTCTTTCCAGACCACAGGATATGGTTCTAGTAATCCATGTCCTTGGCTTACTTGTCTTCAGCAAAATGTTTTCGGTCTTTCATGTGCATCATCTTTGTAAGAGGCTTCCTTCTAGGATGACAGCTTGCGGCGTATGGTCTGAGCACTGACAGGTGGCTGACTCTCCCACCCCTTTAACCTCAACAGTAATACTGGTAGCACTCATATGTCTATTTTGAAAAGACAATCTCTGGATATGACGCTGATCATGTGCACCCAGCTTCTTTGGTTGACCATGGCAAGGCCTATTCTGATTGGAACCTGTCTTGTTAAACTGCTGTATGATCTTGGCCACCATACTGTAGCTTAGTTTCAGGGTGTTGGCAATCTACTTATAGCCTAGACCATCTCCTTGAAGAGCAACAATTTTTTTTTCAGATCCTCAGAGCGTTCTTTGCCATGAGGTGCCATGCTGAACTTCTAGTGACCAGTATGAGAGAGTGTGATAGCACCAAATTTTACACACCAGCTCCCCATTCACACTTGAGACCCTGTAACACTTACCAGTCACATGACACCAGGAGGGAAAAATGGCAAATTCACTAAAGGGTGTACTCACTTTTGTTGCCAGCAGTTTAGTCATTGATGACTGTGTGTTGAGTTATTTTGAGGGCCTCCAAATTTACAGTTATACAAGCTGCACTCTGAATACTTTACATTGTATCAAAGTGTCATATCTTCAGTGTTATCCCATAAAAATATATAATAAAATATTTATGAAACATTGAAGGGTGTACTCACTTTTGTGAGCTAATGTATATTTGCAAAGTTTGCTGTTTTTGGTCAAATGTATGTATATTGTATGGGATATTCTATTGTGGTACAGCCCTTTTAAAGAAGGGTTTTCATGCTCAAGAAGTCCTTCTTTGTGCCAGAATGGAGATCTGCTTTGTACGAGTGGCTTCACTGTGGGCAGTCTTGGCATGTGTATGCGTAATATGAATACGTATTCACTGCAGGGGAACTGTCTAGCAAGATGCATCTTCCCTGGGGATAATCGAAGGGGGTTGTAGAAGCTGGAGACATGGTAACAAGGTTGCATTTAAAGGGAACTTGTCACATATGGTATCCAGCACAAACTAGTGACAGACATGATATTTCCAGCATACTGCTTAAAAGGGACAAGGTGCGTAATGAGCATGAGATCGTTAGTAGAAGGGTAATGGAGGTTAGGCAAGGAGAAAGTGACACTGGTCGCTTGGCCATCGGTGCCAGGAAGTTTGGTGCACGATGGAAAAACTCATGTTCATCCCCAATACAGGTATAAAAAAGGGATGGAAAAGTTGTAAAGGTTGGTGGAAGCGTAGTCAGAAGAGCAATGGAAGTGGTTGAGCAAAAGACTTCTAAGCAACAGGTCAGTAGGAGGGGCTTCATTACCTAAACAGAGATGTACTCACCCTCCCAGATTTGCTGTAATATTTGGTTCTTTTAGGCCAGATTGGAACGAGACACTACACTCCCACTAAGAGCAGATGGAAATAGAGGTGGACCATAGCGCACTACCATGAGCTAGACCACAAGAAGTCTTTTGTTGGAGAGACTAGCTACAAAGCGACTCCTTTGGATTTTTGGGCCTGAGCAGTCACAAAGGTCATATGTCCAGCAGCTGCCTGTGGGGACAGCCATAGCAGACAGGCACACAGGCCTTGTGCAAGGTGGTGAACTGGAACGGGCAAGCCCCAGATTAGAATGTACTGTTTTGTGAATGTGGTCAGGCTCCTACTATGCTGTATTTTTCTGCAATATTTATGTCAATAAAGGGTGACCACAGCACCAAGGCACCAATTTTATTGCGCTTATTAATAGCGTAGAATGTGCCTGAATCTATGAACCTGTTCTACTGCGGGTCATAGATTTAGTGCTTTAGAGCTACTAAGCGACAATTCAGGGTCAGGTAAACCACTTTTAAAGTGCTCTAGCTGTTCCAGCAGTAATGCACCTGGATTTGCCATACTAAAGTCATAAATGTATAGAATTGTACGGTTGTAGTGTGACAAGCCTCCAGCACGCCCCTGATCTTAGGCGCATTACAAAATGCCGCGGACACTTTAAAATGCGCCTTATTTTGAAGTGTGTCTGCTAATACATCAAGCGCTCAGGGCTGCGTCAGCCCCGTACATACATGTCGTTCTATGTATGTTGCTGATGTAGATTCCAATAACACAGAATTTGTTTGTAATTTGCAATCACAGAGACACAGAAAATAGAGCTGGATCTGTATAAATAAAATAGAAAACAAAATGTATAAGTTTACATCCAGCAAAGTGAAAAAGCCATCCAAACTCCGACGCCATTTTAACTTTAATATATGACGGATGCCGTATTCACAAACACATGTAGCACAATGTGATTCTTTTTCTTCTTATTTAATGTAGAAAATAGTAACAAATTAACACTTATCTGTCGACTAGCAGTTAAACATGACACACTCAGTCCAATCCATAGCGTCCTTCATGTAGGATGATTATGCCAGCATGCCACAAGAGGAAACGAGCCGAAGCAGATCCTAAGGCTGTTGCTCCATGTTGCCTGACCACGGAACGTTTCGGGAGACCACGCCCCCCTTCTTCAAGCGTGACGTAGCTCCCAGGATAGCAGTTCATATTAACTTCATTTTAACTTTGCTGGACCACGCCGCACTACTGTTTTTTGCAAAGTTTTTGCGCAAAAAATTGGTCAGATTTGGGGCTGCGGGAATCCGACGTCGGTCCGGTGGAATATACAACATGTTCTATATTCCGCTGGTCAGTTTTCGGATTAGGAAAACCTCCGTAGAAAATCTATGCTATACAGACGACAGCACAGATTTTCTATTGAGGGCTGTACAGTACAGTTTGACATGCAATTCTTTCAAAGACAGACCCAAGCTGCGCTATGCAAACACGCTGCCGCATCTTCCTCATACCACGCAGTGATAATCTCACTGCTAATTGTTTAGATCCGTCTCTGGGTCCATCCTGTCGGTCCCCGAGATGGATCTAGAAAGCGCTTGTAACACGGAGTGAAAACTCCGTGTGAACAATCCCTTACGGTCGGTTTTTCAGTGGATTCAGTATTTTGAATCTAATGAAAGAACGACAAAAATCCTGTGCTGTGTAGACCTAGCCTAAATTTTGCTGTAATATAAATCTCCCATTCATCTAGTTCTAGACCTCATAGTATGAACAATAATAGCTCATCTATTAATAACTTACCCAAAAAGGTCATAAATGTGGTATATGTATTGTAGAAGTTTTTTTTTACCAGTGTAATTCATGCATTATATCTTAAATATTTGTTTTAGACGGGGGCCGGAGCGTGCGTAGGGGAGGTGCCTCCCCGCATGACCCGGCGTTCCGCACCTATTGGGGCCGAGCTGGGTACATGGGGAGAGCTTCTTAAGCCTTCCTCACGTACGCCAGAAGCAGACGTGCCCAGGCGGTTGAACTCTCACCCTCCCTCCCTTTGCTTGTGTGTGCTTGCGGTGGGGCTGTGGCGTTGATTATTTGGTGCAGTTGTGCTGGGAAGTTCGTCACGGTGGACAGTTGGCGGTGGGGGTCCTTGGAGCTAGTAGATGGTGGTGGGAGTCATAGCCCGCTATGGCTCCCTAATCACATGATGGAACATGTGGTTGGTCTAGTGATGGTGGGGCTCTTTCAGGAGGGGCCCCCTCAGAGCTGGACGATGTAGCGGCCCCAGGGGTGGCTGCTTGATGCCCTCGAGCTGGAGGTGACAGCTGAGGGTAATTACAAACGGAGAATGGGTCGCCAGACCGTGTGGGTGGCTCCAAGGACCTGCAGCCCCAATGATGTGGGATGTTTGGTGTACTTTATAGTTCGAATGTTGTTGGGGGTATGTGTTCTTTGGAATGTTCTTAAGAAATAAAGGTTATTTATTACTGTTTTGTATTTTTGTTAATAAAACGGCTGCTGTGGCCATTTAATCCAATGCCATTGTTGAATTTTATTCTGGGGTATAGGACTTGTAGGTGGGAGGGGGTGGCGGTTGGGTGCGTTTTGGGTCTGGCTGCCACAAGTCGGCATTGCCTCTGGGTCATGTGTCTATGCTGGTAATCAAATAAACCAAATTTTTTTTATCATAACAGCTTAGTAATCAAAAACTTTTATATTCCTATTATCAGTAGTAATAATTTACTTGCAAATATATGTTATGTATTACATTTTATAAGAATTTAAAGCGAATACATTTTTTGCCTCTTGTCATTCACAAAGGACTATAAAAAGCGCTACATGTGACAACTTATAGTGATACAGATCTTGCAGACAAACATTTCCTTTATGGAAAAGCAGCACAATATTATAATCGAGATCAAAGAGGGCTTTGATATAACATCAAACACAGCTTTTTCCTTAATCTTAACCTTCTCAGCACTGAAGTGCCCTGGCAAGCACATGCCATGCTGTAGTATCTAGCCACACAAAGCCTAACCATGTTGTAACTCGATTTCTTTAAAACAGAGGGGCAGAATTTTAATATTGTGTTACATGGTTACTTTGATAAATTACATAATAATTGTGGGTGGGTTACGTTTAAAAAGATTTATAAAAATGTTTTTTCCATGTTACTAAATCATCATATTATTATTAGAAAATGCAGAAGCCTAAAGATGATATAGCACGATATTTAGACAAATGACTATTAAGGCTAATAAATGTGACTATATTGTGGGTATTTGTTGCCTGGATCTTTAATACTGAGTCCATAGCATAGGGGGTACTATATGTTAGTGTCTTCAAGTTTTTACATTGGCACAGACGATTTTTCTCATGAAATAGCTCAGAATATATGAATAAAAAAGTAGAAATTATATAGAAAAAAGGAGAGAAAGGGGCGCACACTAGTGAAGTATGTTTTAAATAATTCCAATTAAATAATCGTCGTTGCTTACCTAGATTAGTTGTGCAGATAATTGAGGCACAACTCTCTTAAGCGTGTATCTCTCCTTTTCAAATTCTTAGTAACGGCAGCCAGATGTCCGGACCTCCACGAGTAGAACCCGCAGTGAATAAATATAATTTAAAAGTGCAAAAAATTCGGAACTTTGGCGCTTTTAAGGAACAGCGTATAAAACACTATATATTACTGTTTTATTGATAAAAAGGGATACTTTCCCAGTACAAAACAATACAAACTTGTATAACTCGACGCGTTTCACATGGCATACCCACGCTTCATCAGAAGTAAACATCACCATTTACTTCTGATAAAGCGTGGGTATGCCATGTGAAACGCGTTAAGTTATACAAGTTTTTATTGTTTTGTACTGGGAAAGTACCCCTTTTTATCAATAAAACACTTAGTAATATATAGTGTTTTAGACGCTGTTCCTTAAGAGAGTCAAAGTTCCGAATTTTTTGCACTTTTAAATTATGAATAAAAAAGTAGGCATTTGTAAAATTGTGGTCAATAAACAAACAGAGTCTCCATCTTTAGCCCTCCTTTACTGTATATTTAGTACAACAAATGAACAGGGTAACAATCGCATAAATGTATTCGGGTAACTCATATGCCAGTATAATGATTCAGTCGTTAGATGGTGTAACAGTCTCTCTGTGGCAGCTTCGGAGGCTCCCTCTCCATGCATGCCTGTCCTGAGACCTCACAGGTAACTCTCCTTCTTGCTCTCTGTGCAGGGGCACTAAACAATCCTTTCTCTTGCTTAACAGTATAGGTCACACAAGTTACCCTCTGAAAATGGGGACACGACACACCTATCTCCCTTCTACTTCTCTCTTTTCTGCTTGATGCCAAGCGTCTCCCTCTTCCATTCCTGCCTCTTCAACTGCCTCTGCCTCTCCAACTTTGCCAGCCACAGCTCTTCACATTCTGTGTTCTGGTGCCATCTACTGGGCAAAGGGACACATAGCAGCCCCTTGTTACAGATTCTCCATGAAATGCTATTTTGCAAGCAATGCTTCTAGGGGAGATTATGGTGTGTTACAGAGTACTTGAGTATCCATAATACAGACCAATAGGGGCTCTATGTGGCACCATACATAGTCTGTGCATGCAGTTTTGCCTTGTAGAATACATAATAAAATGATAATGCAATCTAATACCCTATGAGAAATGAGAAGTTATAGACTGAAATGGACTGAAATCTTATAATTTCACTGAAGAGTCCTATAGATGGGTCTATATTAGTTGGTTGTGCTTCATACCACAGGCTCCAGAAACAAAATACAGTATAAGTCTGATATAAATATATGTAACGAAGATGAAATGATAAGTTGTCTAAACTAATTCTTTCCAAATTTTTTATTTATTTATTTTGAGATCATATTTTCATGCTTATGTTTCAGAACCATGACCAATCCTGCATTGCCTGTAGAATCATCCTTCAATCTGACGAGCATCATCCTCCAATATTACCTCCCAAGGCAGACCTGACTATTGGGCTAAATGGGGAATGGGTGAGTCAACGCTGTGAAGTACGTCCAGAAGTCCTTTTTCTCACCAGACACTTTATCTTCCATGACAAGAATCATACATGGGAAGGTTATTACTATCACTATTCTGACCCAATATGCAAGCATCCTACATTCACCATTTATGCCAAGGGCCGCTACAGCAGAGGTGTGTATTCAACTAAGGTCATGGGAGGAACAGAATTTGTCTTCAAAGGTGAGTGAGACCACGGATATTTTTTTTATAGGTTTAGATTTTTTGCTTTTAACATAATACAAAATAGAAAAACAAAGAATGGAGTATAACTAGAATTCATAGGGCCCTATAACAAAGTAAGTAATGTACCCCACCTTAGGGCCGGTTCACACGGCTTGTTCAAGCCGTAATTGTGGGACGGATTTCGCCCATAATTACGGCTTGAGTAAGGAGCGGGGGTGCTGTCCGCCGGCCCCACAGCCTTTCATTATCCACGGCGCGTATCCGGGATAATGAACATGTCACTTTCTCCCCGCCCGGCGTCTTCGCCAAGCAGGGAGGAGAGATGGAATCCATAGTTCTCTCTCAGAACTGTGGATTACCGTAATGGCTGGGATGGATTCCAGCCGTATTGCAGCGCAGTACGGCGCGCAATACGGCTGAAATCCATCCTTGCAATAAGCCGTGTGAACGGCCCTTAAAGCTGCAACCAAAGAATAAAAAGAAGAATTAAAGGGAACCTGCCAGGTGGGTTATGCTTAGAGCAGGATGTGATAGAGGATAGAGGGAGAGAAGTTGAGCTCCGTGATATATAGTTATATGATAGAGGGAGAGAAGCTGAGCTCTGATATATAGGGTTATATGATAGAGGAGGGAAGCTGAGCTCTGTGATATATAGGGTTATATGATAGAGTAGAGAAGCTGAGCTCTGATATATAGGGTTATATGATAGAGGAGGGAAGCTGAGCTTTGTGATATATAGGGTTATATGATAGAGGGAGAGAAGCTGAGCTCTGTGATATATAAGGTTATATTATAGAGGAGAGAAGCTGAGCTGTGATTTATAGGGTTATATGATAGAGGGAGAGATGCTGAGCTCTGTAATATATAGGTTATATGATAGAGTAGAGAAGCTGAGATCTGTGATTTAAGGTTATATTATAGAGGAGAGAATCTGATCTCTGTGATTTATAGGGTTATATGATAGAGGAGAGATGCTGAGCTCTGTGATATATAGGGTTATATGATAGAGGAGAGAAGCTGTGCTCTGTGATATATAGGGTTATATGATAGAGAGTGAGACTGTCTGTGATATATAGGGTTATATGATAGAGGAAACTGAGCTCTGTGATATATAGGGTTATATGATAGAGGGAGAGGAAGCTGAGCTCTGTGATTTAAAAGGGTTATATGATAGAGGAGAGAGGCTGAGGAAGATGAGACTGAGCTTGATATATAGGGTTATATGATAGAGGAGAGAAGCTGAGCTCTGTGATATATAGGGTTATATGATAGAGAGGAGAGAGGTTGAGGAGGCTGAGCTCTGTGATATATAGGGTTATATGATAGAGGAGAGAAGCTGTGCTCTGTGATATATAGGGTTATATGATAGGAGAGAGCTGAGCTCTGTGATATATAGGGTTTATTAGACAGAGGAGTACTGAGGACTCTGGTGCATCATATCCATAGGGGTTATATGTGTTGTAGACCTGCAAAAAATACTTTATCTTTCAGTTTTCTTTTCTCTGCTTTTTATATAGAAATGTTGCTCTATCTATAATCATCATTTTTTACTCAATAACCTATAATCACGAGCTCCTCTCTCCCTCTATCATATACCTTGGGCCCTCTCCCATATATCGGCTCAGCCATAAAACCACCCTGACAGGTTCCCTTTAAATAATAGATCTTTATCACACAATTGAGATAGCATACCTCTGCCACCAATTAATATTTCTGTACTTAAACAGGCGCTTTCTGCCTCTGGGTCATAGAGCAGTTGCTGCTATAGCTGTATTTACCCATGTGTTCTCTGTATTTTAGTATATTATGATGCATTTAATGCATTGTTATTTAAAGGAATCACATTTAAAATTCAAATGACTTATGGGATTTATTTATTTTTTTTACACAGTAAATCACATGAAGGTGACCCCCATGGACTATGCTACAGCTTCTCTACTAAATGTTTTCAATGGAAATGAGTGTGGAGCAGAGAAGGCATGGAAAGTCGGTGTGGAGCAAGATGTTACTCACACCAATGGTTGTGTAGCTTTAGGAATAAGGCTTCCTCACACTGAATATGAGCTCTTCAGAATGGAGCAAGATTCACAAGGAAGATACTTGCTTTATAATGGCCAAAGACCAAGCGATGGCTCAAGCCCAGATAGACCAGAAAAAAGAGCAACATCATACCAAGTGCCATTAGTCAAATGTTCCTCCTCAATCTTAAGACCTGATGGTTCTGTTGAAGGAAGTCAAAAAATGAGATCTGGAACTTCCTTGTACTCAGTATCTTTCTTTATGAGTATTCCTATGCCTTACTGGTGTGTACTTGTATTAACATATTTTTGGGCTAGATGAACTAAAGTTAGAAGTAATACTCTTTGATATCATGGGACCAAGGACCTGTTGTCGTTTGAAGACATCACATTTGTTTACTTGACGCACTTGGATGCCTGAGAACTAATGCCCCGATAACTATTCCTTCCCTCTATAGTGTACGGCACCCCTTTCTGTAAATCAACTGATACCAATCTCTGGATTTCACCAAGTCTTATCCTGCCTTATATGACTGCACAACAGTAATTGCACTTTATGCCAGCAGACATTTTGTAGTAATATATTCTGAAGAGAAAACTATTTTATGCACCACTGAAGTCTCAGTCTTGTCTGTGCCATATTACTGTTGTAACCGTCCAAAATGGGGTGTCATTTTTTAACAGTGTTGATAAATCAGGATATACTTTATGCAGTATTGTGCCGCTAACCTAAAGACTGTTCATCTATACTTTCACTCCTTTGCTGTTTGGAGTACAGGGCTTATTTACCCCTTCCGAGTTGGAAATTTGTTGTATATATCTGCATACTGTACATAAGTGTATATGAAAGATACTTTGATTTATATTAACATATGACACATTTTACACCAAAGAATAAAGTCTAGACAAATTCTAGATAAAATTAATAGTTGTTGGTATTTCTAAGACTGAAGATAATTTATACTATGTATACATGTACTAGAATTACACATCTGTATGCACAAAGTCTTACCTTACTTTTAGATACAATCTCTACTATCTATTGACAATCATTCGTTTTAAACAATGGGATTCCATGATACCCGAGGATTATGGAGGTCCTTCCAAAATGGTCTGTCTTGTAACATTCAAGGTACAGTTGAGAACAACTCCCAGTGGCAAGGGTGTAATTATAGAAGGTTGGACACCATAGAAAACGTTGGAATAGGCACCCTAAGCAGTAACATTTACTAGCTTCATGTAGAAGTTAAAACAAGGACATAATTTCCTTCCCAGTCACATTATAAAAATAAACAATTAGGCCATCAAGTGTGCCCTTACCCATACAGGTTTAAGAATAGCGGTTTAACCTGTAAGGGTAATGGGCAAAAGCTAATAAAAGCAAAGATATGTTACTTTAAACCAGACCCTTGAATTTATTTAGAATCCAAAGTAAAGCCTGAAATTATCGGACCCCAGACCCTTTTTTTATCACACTAGTATTAGTACATTGTGTCTCAGGTCAGCAAGGGTACTGAAAGAGTCTTTAGGTAGTAGGGACACAGGACCCATAGCATATGTTTTGCTCCCCATACAAAAAAAAATATTTATAATATAAGAGAGGGGTTTTTTTACAACTTATTTTTATTAACATTTTAAATTTTTCAACAAACAATCTTTAACAGGGAAATAGGGAGGGGGAGGGAAAGAGGTCAGGGGATACGAGGGGAAGGGGGAGGGTAAAGGATGGGGATGGAGGGCAGGGGTAATTAGGCGACAATTTGGTCCAAGCAATACATTTGGAGTCCATACAAGGTGGAGATGCAAGAGCCGAATCCAGGTATGAATTTTTGTAGCATACGTTCAGTAAGGGTGCGGGGGAAGTCCTCAGGTACAGATTTATGTAGATGCAATGAGGCTGCTGATGTGGGTTGTCCATCCGATGTTTGAGGCCCAAGGGTTTTGAGCAAGAGTTCAGGGGGCCTGCGTGCGAGCTCGAGTTATAGACTTACTTGACTGGGACCAGGGAAGTGAGATGTTTGATATCTATAACTTTTGCAAAAAAAAGATTAAACAGACTCATTAGGTAATATGGGGGGGGGGGGCAAAGGGAGGGGAGGAATTGAAGATATGAGGACACGTGGACCACCATCATCCCGTGTAGGGGTTTAAAACCTGTTTATGAAAATGGGATAAAAAGGTTTATGAGTGATTCCCATGGGCGCCATCTCTTGTCTGTCCAAGGCACCAAGTAGTAGAACCGAAGCATGACATGATCCGTGTTCGTACGTGATTTGGGAGTATGTCAATTATGGGCTGCCATGTCAAGAAAAAATGTTCCACTCTATCTTATAAGAGAGGTTTTAATACAGTCTCAGCAGTATACCATGCCTGGAAATATTGTATAATGAAAATCAGCACTCTGGGGCCAATTGTACAAATAAATTGTCTCAACAAAAGCACTAGTCTGCATGACAGTATGCCTTTAAATCATACAGTTACAGTGAAGGAAATAAATATTTGATCAATTGCTGATTGTGTAAGTTTGCCCACTGACAAAGACAGGAACAGTCTATAATTTTAAGGGTAGGTTAATTTTAACATTGAGAGATAGAATATCTAAAATGAAATCCAGAAAATCACATTGTATACATTACATACATTTATTTGCATTTTGCAGTGAGAAATAAGTATTTGATCCCTCTGGCAAACAAGACTTAATACTTGGTGGCAAAACCCTTGTAGGCAAGCACAGCTGTCAGACGTTTATTGTAGTTGATGCTGAGGTTTGCGCACATGTCAGGAGGAATTTTGGTCCACTTCTCTTTGCAGATCATCTCTAAATCATTAAGATTTTGAGGATGTAGCTTGGCTACTCGGGCTTCAACTCCTTCCATAAGTTTCTATGGGATTAAGGTTTGGAGACTGGCTAGGCCACTCCATTACCTTAATGTGCTTCTTTTTGAGCCAGTCCTTTGTTGCCTTGGCTGTATGTTTTGGTTCATTGTCTTACTGGAAGACCTATTTTTAATGTCCTGGCAGAGGTAGGGGGTTGTCTCTCATTGATGTGGTGACGTAGTCCTGTACCCTTAGCAGAGAAAAACCCCCAAAACATCATGTTTCCACCTCCATGCTTGACAATAGGGATGGTGTTCTTTGGATCACAAGCAGCATTTCTCTTCCTACAAACACGGTGAGTTGAGTTAATGCAAAAAGGGCTCAATTTTTGTCTCATTTGACCACAGCACCTTTTCCTAGTCACTCACAGAATCATCCAGGTGTTCATTGGCAAACTTCAGATGGACCTGCACAGGTGCCTTCTTGAGCAGAGGGACCTTGCGGGCACTGCAGGATTTTAAACCATTACGGAGTAATATGTTACCAATGGTTTTCTTGGCGACTGTGATTGCAGCTGCCTTGAGATCATTAACATGCTCCCCCCGTGTAGTTTTAGGCTGATTTCTCACCTTCCTCATGATCAAGGATACCCCACGAGGTGAGATTTTGCATGATGCCCCAGATCAGTGTTGTATTTGTTACACTTTCTTGCTATTGCACCAACAGTTGTCTCCTTCTCACCCAGCGTCTTACTTATGGTTTGGTATCCCATTCGAGCTTTGTGCAGGTCTATGGTCTTGTTCCTGACATCCTTAAAAAGCTCTTTGGTCTTGCCCATGTTGTTGAGGTTAGAGTCTGACTGATCAATTGAGTCTGTGGACAAGAGTCTTTTATAAAGGTGCCTATTTAAGACACCTGTCTTTAATGCAGGTAACGAGTTGATTAGGAGCATGTAACTGGTCTGTAGGAAACGGAATTCTTAATGGTTGGTAGGGGATCAAATACTTATTTTTCTCAGCAAAATGCAAATACATTTACAGTGGTGGCCAAAAGTATTGGCGCCCCTGCAATTCTGTCAGATAATACTCAGTTTCTTCCTGAAAATGATTGCAATCAAATTCTTTTGTATTATTATCTTCATTTAATTTGTCTTCAATGGAAAACCACAAAAAGAATTGTCATAAAGCCAAATTGGATATAATTCAATACCAAACAAAAAAGGGGGTGGACAAAAGTATTAGCACTGTTAGAAAACTCATGTGATGCTTCTCTAATTTGTGTAATTAACAGCACCTGTAACTTACCTGTGGCACCTAACAGGTGTTGGCAATAACTAAATCACACTTGCAGGCAGTTGACATGGATTAAAGTTGACTCAACCTCTGTCTGTGTCCTTGTGTGGACCACATTGAGCATGGAGAAAAGAAAGAAGAGCAAAGAACTGTCCGAGGACTTGAGACTCCAAATTGTGAGGAAGCCTGAGCAATCTCAAGGCTACAAGTCCATCTCCAAAGACCTGAATGTTCCTGTGTCTACCATGCGCAGTGTCAACAAGAAGTGTAAAGCCCAGGGCACTGTGGCTTACCTCCCTAGATTTGGATGGATAAGAAAATTTGACAAGAGTTTTCATCGCTAGTTTGTGCGGTTGGTGGATATAGATCCTAGACTAACATCCACACAAGTTCAAGCTGCCCTGCTGTCCGAGGGTACAACAGTGTAAACCCGTACTATCCGTTGGCGTCTGAATGAAAAGGGACTGTATGGTAGGATACCCAGGAAGACCCCACTTCTTACCCCGACATAAAAAAGCCAGGCTGGAATTTGCCCAAACTTACCAGAGAAAGCTTAAAACGTTTTGGAAGAATGTTCTCTAGACAGATGAGACAAACGTAGAGCTTTTTGGGAAAAGGCATCAACATAGAGTTTACAGGAAAAAAAAAAGAGGCATTCAAAGAAAAGAGCACGGTGCCTACAATCAAACATGGCGGAGGTTCCCTGATGTTTTGGGGTTGCTTTGTGCCTCTGGCAATGGACTGCTTGACCGTGTGCATGCCACTATGAAGTCTGAAGACTACCAACAAATTTTGCAGCATAATATAGGGCCCAGTGTGAGAAAGCTGGGTCTTCCTCAGAGGTCATGGGTCTTCGAGCAGGACAATGACCCAAAAACACACTTCAAAAAAGCACTAGAAAATGGTTTGAGAGAAAGCACTGGAGACTTCTAAAGTGGCCAGCAATGAGTCCAGACCTGAATCCCATAGAACACCCGTGGAGAGATCTCAAAATGGCAGCTTGGAGAAGGCACCCTTCAAATCTCAGGGACCTGGAGCAGTTTGCCAAAGAAGAATGGTCTAAAATTCCAGCAGAACATTGTAAGAAACTCATTGATGGTTACCGAAAGCGGTTGTTCGCAGTTATTTTGGCTAAAGGTTGTGCTACCAAGTATTAGGAAGAGGGTGCCAATACATTTTTGAAGTTTTGGGTGAAATGATCAATGATTTGATTTTTGTTTCATTCTGTTTTGTGTTTTTTCATTGCAAGCAAAATAAATGAAGATATTAATACCAAAAAATTGTGATTGCAACCATTTTCAGGAAGAAACTGAGTATTATCTGACAGAATTGCAGGGGTTCAATACTTTTGGCCACCACTGTATATAATTTATACAATGTGATTTTCTGGATTTTATTTTCGATATTCTATCTCTCAATGTTAAAATTAACCTATCCTTAAAATTAGAGATTGTTCATGTCTTTGTCAGTGGGCAAACTTACAAAATTATCAAGGGATCAAATAATTATTTTCTTCACTGTATATGGTTACCAAATAATACCACTGTACAGGGAGCAAATATGTCACCATACATATCAGCAACATATTGTTACCAAACAAATCCCTCTAGAGCATCATTACCAATAATACCACATTATGAGGGCTAAATAATGCTGCTACATTACCACCACATATTACCACCATATAGCTGTAGATATCATTTCTACACAGATGCTCTGCAGATCACTTAAACGGGTATTCCCATTTCATTGATTGGCTTCAAACATTTAGGCAAAGGTAAATAAAGACTACTTACCAAACACATTTCTGTTCTGATTTTGCTTCTCTTCATAGTTAGGAGCAGATCTTATCTCCTGCTTTTCTACACAAGCTTCGCTAGATACTGGCAACCTCTCTCTGTTCTTACAAGCTGCAGCAGTGGTGGGGCTGGGGAACCATTCCTTCTGTGTTTCTCATCTTGAAGAAGGGAGCTTGTTTAAATTACTTATTGACAAGATTAGTTCTGTAGCCTACTGTTTATAAGCGTATGGCATTCATGTCACTATAACAAACTCAGCTAGGAATAGCAGAGCTGATATGCCAGTCACTGCTGTAGACCAATCCACAGCGTAACCAGGAAGTGTGAGCCTAAAGCTGACTGTGGCTTTTTAAAACAACATGGGGAGATAACTTCTTTAAGTGATTACAGTACACTTACACCCAGTAGATCATAGGTCAGGTCTTCTCTGACTTGGGTTGTTCACCTTCATCGTCTTCTCTATCCATGCCAGACTACCATAAAGACTTGTTCTAGCCATGACCCAGATGTCACTTCTGTTTTCCTTGTTTCTATATATATATAGAGAGAGAGAGAGAGAGAGAGAGAGATGAGAGAGAGAGAGAGAGAGAGAGAGAGAGAGCGTGTATATTCATATATTGTGTCTCTGTTGTAACCCCACTCGGTAACACTGTAGTAGTTTCAAAACATGGAAGGGAGAGGCATGGACCGCACATCCTCACACTATACATTGATCTAATACTTCTCAGCAAAAATGAACAGGAGGTTCTTTGTATACTTTTTGATCAAAACGTATAAGCCCACTTGCCACTTCATGGCAACCTCTATAAAGTGGGTCCCTACACTAAATGGGGGCAGCACTGTATGGCGGCCACCTCCGCAGCAAAAGCCACACAGACAAAGGGCACAGCCCAGTGGGCCAACAGCACCACTGCTGCCAGACCTAGCCACCTGGCTCTGGGCTGCACCACCACACCAGCACATATCACAGCAGCAATGGCAGCCATACAGAACCACCACCAAAAAAAGGAAAGGTTGACACAGTTTATCTAGCTTCTCCTAGGCTCCCTGCAAGCAGACTGAAAGAAAAAAGGCATTAACCCTTATACAGACTACTGGTAATTAAAAATACCTGGACCAAATGGGGAAGAGTGCAGGTCCATGTGTGAAAAGAGAGATATACTGTATATGGAATCACAATTTACGTTTATCTAATGCTTCCCAGCAAAACTTTACAAAAATTAACAGGAGGTTCTTAGTATACTTTTTGATCAAAACGTATAAGCCCACTATCCACTTCACGGCTACCTCTATAAAGTGGGTCCCTACACTAAATGGGGGCAGCACTGTAATAGTACTGCCCTTGCTTCCACACATGGTAACGTTATTTCCCTTGTGCCACACTTAGTAATAGTCTTCCCCTGTTTCTACAATGAGTTCTTCAAGCTTTTTCTTATTTGTGCTGTTTTTCCTATAGGCTATGGGCTAGGGTAGGTCTGGAGCCTACAAGATACCAGATACGCTTGACAGATTCAGCATCGTGGGGCAGGTTGCAGAATGCAATGTCATCATTCTGCACTCTATTAAGGGCTATTGACTTCCTTAGCTGCAAGAGCAAAGGGCTCTGCCATTGCACACAATGGGGCTACTGGGAAAAAATCCTGGGGCATGTGCCTGGAAGCCCAATGCAGCCCTAGCACTTTGAGAGCATGAGCGTTATGCCACTGCCCAGTGGTCTCTATTCTGAAGACTGTTAATCAAAAAAGGAGACAATCCATCACGGGATGTACAAGTGCTGCTATACATTATTCCACAATGGGTTCCATTGGGTTATATTAATTTTCACTAACAACTTGCTGGCATTGCTGACAAACTATTTCAAAGCATTGTACTGCGGTGTTCTCAGTCTCACAGATCTCTCAGTAGGGTTTGTGTGACATAACTGCTTGTGACACATATTGCCTGTGAAATTCTGCATCCTAGTCTCTGCCAATATCTTGCCCTACTTCAAAAAAGCTTTCATGAGAGAAGACGAAGACAAAGCATTCTACAACAACAACAACAACAAACATTTCTAATGTTCTTTTCCTACAAAGAACTTTAACAACTCTAGTGTTGTGCCCCAGTCTGATATCTATTTAGCACAAATACGGTAGATTCTGAAACTGCACTTCCAATGAAGTGAATGCTCAGTAGAATGGTTTCTAATACCAATCAATATAGTAAATCCATGACACTCCTTTAGGTGATGCAAATGTATTCATTCACAAACATTGATGTCTATACATAATATAGCTCTCCATAAAGTATATGAGGTTATTACCAAATGACAGTCACAGTAACAAAAAAAAAACCCCAATATAAAACGTTAAATTTTATTAGATCACTGATAAAATACATATACAAAAAACTCCCTTTTTACCGATAAGTACTACCTTATACATACAGGCAGTCCCCGACTTACATCGTTCCGACTAACATACGTCCCCTAGTTACAAACGGAGACTTATGGGACGTGGCTGACATTCAACACTGAGTCACGCCCCATGATAACCAAGTGCCAGCATGACACAGCTGTACATGACATACAGAACGTTAGGTGAAATCTTCTAAAAACGATCAAAATATGTGAACCGAGAATCTCAAAGTTTTTTCATCTTCTAAAAAAGGGCACAGACAGCAAAACAAATGTAAAAACTGTTCCCTGCACTATTCAAAACTAAAAAATGTTATTCTGCTGGAATTACAGTTAATAAATATACCTGTTCCAACTTACATACAAATTCAACTTAAGAACAAACATACAAGTCCCTTTCCCGTTTGTAACCGGGGACTGCCTGTATATTAAAGCACCATCAAAACTTTCCTATTAGGGCACAACTTATGATATACTTGTACTTATGCACAATATACGTGTGTGTACTTGCACAATATACTTATGATACTTGTACTACACTGGTCTCCTAATGATGACTGTCACAATAATGAAAAAACAGTTGATCATATGAGGCCCTAATACAAATGTAGTTTCCCTTCTACCAACCCTATTAAACCCTAAAAGGATCCTAATGGGGTCATCGCCCTGATGAGTGCAGCCCCACAAACCTAGATATTGACCCTAAAGTCCCCCTAGTATTTCCCTGAAATAGGGCCAAAGGGTATGGTCCAACCTCCAAAACAATAAATCTCCAAAACAATTCCAATACAGATACAGTCAGCTAATGACAGCCTTTCTCTATTCACATCTAAACAAGAAGTGGAGGCTATGGAGATGGTGAAATACACCTACATTTGTGATAAAGTGAAAATCACAATCCCCACATAATCAAATATCAAACCAAAAAAAGGGAAAAAAACATAAACACCTAAAATATAACTTTTAATAATAATAGTTAAAAAATGGCACCACTTAAAAGCAGACACCAACAAAGACGACATACAAAATGACAGCACATCAACGAGGAAAAGGCGAAAATATGACCTAGCTGACCCTAGGTAGCTGAAAAAACACATAAAAAATGGAAAAAAATGCAGCACTCTTTAAACAATGAGCAGTGGGTGCCAGCGGAACAGTCCCGACCAAGACCAAGTATCAAAAGAAAGAAAAATCCACAGCACTCCGTCCGATTAAATGAAAAATCTGTGTTGTTTATTCACCCATGTACCAGCAACGTTTCAACCCCACAATGGAGTCTTTTTCAAGCCGCTTGAAAAAGACTCCATTGTGGGGTTGAAATGTTGCTGGTACATGGGTGAATAAACAACACAGATTTTTCAATTAATCGGACGGATTGCTGGGGAATTTTCTTTCTTTTGAAAAAACACATAGAGACAACAGGATTATCCCCATTATATTTTAGGTGTTTATGTTTTTCCCTTTTTTTTTGGTTTGATATGGAGATGGTGAGCATCAACACCTGGATGTGCTCAAGCATGGGAGCTGTCCAGGCTGGAGCACACCTAGGTAGTGATGTGACTAGAGGAAGGTCGTCATTTGCTGAAACATTTCTACATCTGCACATTGGAATAGTTTGCTAATAACCTGATATACTTCAAAGAGAGCTATATTTTGTAAAGACATCAACGCTTATGAATGAATAAATATTTACTTGAATTTGCATCACCTAAAGGAGTGACATGGATTTACTATATTGAAAGCTATTTAAAGTAATGTATCAATAAAAAATGGCATATTACATAAATCAGGTTTTTAATATCAATATATTTTTAAACGTAGATTTTGGCGTTATCCATAGAGTATTAATTCTAGAAATATTCAGTTTTTTTATAGTGAACACAAAATTGGATACAATAATCTGAAATTTCCTGTTTTCTGCAGCTGACTTGTCATCTTTGCTTTCTAGACTGGGTTAGCAAAGAGCTTGCATTTAATGACAGCTCTATTATAGTGCTGGACATTTAAAGGGGTGTTATCGTTTCATTAAATGGTCTTCAGAATAAGGGGACAGTGAAAACAAGCAACTTTGCAATTGGATGTCATTAGCAAAGCTGCCTTGTTCTCACAGTGTCCCTTATCTTGTGTTTTATTTACACTGATATCCAGTGTGGGTCTAATCCCTCCTGATCCCTCCTCCTTGCAATTCACTAGCTAAGAGCTCATTTACATTCTGTACAGCCCCTGGGTCGATTCAAGGAGCTGTGTGTCTGACTCAGAGTTAGGGGCCGTAGCATTTTCTGTTTCCACACCTAGCAGAAACAGACTGCAGCAGATTGTACAATGAGAAAACATGACAGTTTTGACCCTGTGCCTAACTCTCCTGCATACACGCAGATCTGTGCCGTTCTTAGAAAGCTGTAATACATCTCCAGCTGTGAGAGATCAGTGCTCAGAATAGATTGAATGCAGCCTGTGGTATGTATACAGCTCTTATAAAATAAGACTGATAGGGAGAGACACAGTGATATGTGGACTCAGAGGGGAGGGGGGGGAGTCTCAGGCCAGCAGTGAGGGGGGGATGATGTCATCCAGCTGGGAGGGGAAGAAACGCCCCTGCATTCACAGAGCTGGGAAGCTAAGAGAAGTGTGAATCAGCCGAAGTAAGGAAGCGATACATCCCCTTTAAGGTAGGAGTGGTGCTTGAAGAGGCTTTAGCTCATGGTTTATTATACTTCAAATATTTGTATGGTTCCCCCTTCAATGGAGGCCCATTAAATTTAGTTGTTAACTTTTTACCATACATGCCAACACTCCCACTTTTGGCGCGGGGGGTCCCGCTAATTGGGGTCCCCCCCCCCGCACTCCCGGCAGAGTTGGCATTCCTCCCACCGCCGGGCCGCTGCTACAGGCGGGTGAAGCGGCCGCAGCGGCCGCTCACCCACCCGGTGCGTGTCACTGTGCAGGGAGGAGGCAGGAGGGATCGTTCCCCTCCTTCCTTCTCCCCCTGTATGTACAGCGCCGGTGGCGCCGTACATACAGATCAGCATCGCAGGGGGAGTGACGCGCGGCTGCACACACTCCCCCTGCGATGCTGAGGAGATCGTCAGGAGCTGGCCATGCTGCAGGGAGCCTGGTGAGGTAAGTGACTTTTATTATTTTATTTGTATTAGCTATAGGGGGGCAACTACCTGGCTACAATAAAGGGGCAACTACCTGGCTAATGAAGGGGGCAACTACCTGGCTACAAATGGGGCAACTACCTGGCTAATGAAGGGGGCAACTACCTGGCTACAAAGGGGGCAACTACCTGGCTAATGAAGGGGGCAACTACCTGGCTACAATAAGGGGGCAACTACCTGGCTACAATAAGGGGGCAACTACCTGGCTACAATAAGGGGGCAACTACCTGGCTACAATAATGGGGCACCGACCTGGCTACAAAAGGGGGCAAATACCTGGCTACAAAAGGGGGCAGCTACCTGGCTAACAAAGGGGGACAACTACCTGGCTACAAAAGGGGGCAGCTACCTGGCTACTAAAGTGGGCAGCTACCTGGCTACTAAAGGGGGCAGCTACCTGGCTACTAAAGGGGGCAGCTACCTGGCTACTAAAGGGGGCAGCTACCTGACTACTAAAGGGGGCAGCTACCTGACTACTAAAGGGGGAAGCTACCTGGCTAACAAAGGGGGACATCTACCTGGCTAACAAAGGGGGGCATCTACTTGGCTAACAAAGGGGGGCATCTACTTGGCTACAAGGGGGCATCTACCTGCCTGTAAGGGGCACTACCTGGTTATGGGAGGCTACTACCTGGCTATAAGGGCATCTATCTGGCTTTCTTCCAAAGCCATTATGCAGTTAGGCAGAGTGGGTGTGGCTTATTGAAGGGGCGTGACACACAAAAAGATGGGCGTGTCCATGCAAATTTTTTGCCTCTTCAATCTCCTACTTTTTCATTTTCAAAAGTTGCCAACTATGCTTTTTACACACTTTCTATTTTAAATATAGAAGCAGCCCCTGTTTGTAATCTCTTTCTCATGGTACCCAAACTTAGGATGCTAACTCTGTTTATCTGCAGTTCCATCTACACACTTCTACTTCAAAGCTACCTTGCTTCTTTAGGCCAAACCAGGTGGTTATCAACCCACTCTTGGGCATAAACCCTCAAAGTACCACATCATGTGTCTCTCAGGCACCTGCATAACTGAAATTAGTCTTACCCAAATCCCAGGTGACAGTGTCAGTCCAGAAATAGTTGTTAATAGAAGTATTTCTTCCTCTGCTGTAGTAATTCTTTGAGCTTCTGTGCTATATCTCAGTAGCCTGGGGAAATCTGTTTTTGGGTGACATGGACACTAGGCCCAGGATCAACTGCACTTGTTATAGCTAGAATTGAACTCAACTAAACATAACTTGAACTGAACTGCCCTTTAAGCTAAGGCTGCTTATATGCCCTATTATTTATCCTGTGCTCCCAGAATCCCTGCATGGGCTTGTACACAGGGTTGGACCAGCCCACCAGAGAACTAGAGGATCCTCTGGTGGGCCGAGGCTCTGACACAATAATGTACTCCTAATACTTTAGTGCCCCAAAGGTCTAGAATAGGAAAAAACCTCACTTGGAGAAAATCTAAGATCTTTAGTAGTGTATCCCCCCTACAATACAGATGCTTAGTCAAAGTGGGATAAAAACACTATACAGACATATAAAGCCCAGTATGTAGTTCCTTTTGTCACAACCTGGTATTTGGGTGAATGGGGCTGCACTCCATCACATTTTCTGGAGACTGTCATAAACTATGGCTTTTCTATGACAAGACAAAACAATTATTCATTTCCGCTGCCATAGAGGGCACCCAGTCATCTCTGACATTTTCCTGTCAATTCCTCATTTCTATTCATTTTCAGCTGCCATTAAGCACACTCATTCTGCTGTACTTTCTATACAGACAGATAAAAAATATCTGTCTTCAGTATGGCCACCTTTCCCATGGAAGTCATTAAAAATACAAAAAGAAAATAACTAATGCATGTAAAAAAACATAGGCCAGATTTATCAATAATGTCTACTACTTAGGCAGTGTAAACTTAAACTTGGCAGTCTAAAAATGGAGCAAAATGAGAGAATACTTGTATAGAGCATCCAAAAATACCTGGTTCGTTCCGGCAGTCCCAAACAAATGTCCACTTTGTGCTGGACACACAGGTCCTAGGCTCACGGCTAACAAGTCTCGCAAACACTTTCCAAAAGAACGAAGATGGACCAGCGTTTCAAGAGTGGACTAAATCTTTATTTTGTAATCTTCACAAAGAGGTGATAAAAATGGAAGGGAAACATAGCAAATGCGTTTCAGATAGACCTCTGTCCTTTTTCACTGTTTAGTCCACTTTTGAGACGCTGGTCGGGGGGACATGATTAATTTATATAAATATATAAATGGTCCATACAAAAAGTATGGGAAAAAATTATTTCAAGTAAAGCCCCCTCTATTTCTTCGAATAGAGAAAAAGGGATTCAATCTCCAGAGGAGAAAACCGTTCTTCACTGTAAGAACTGTGAATCTGTGGAATAGCCTGCCTGAGGAGCTGGTCACAGCAGGAACTGTTGGGAGTTTCAAGAAAGGCTTAGATCACTACTTGAAACTAAAGAATATTAATCCATACGTAACCATGTAAAGTTCTGGATCCTGGCTGGTGTAGGCTCTGGGGTCAGAGATATGGTCTCTACTGGAGCAGATTGGTTCTTTCCTTGTGGGTTTCAGGGCTGGGGAGTGGGGAGGCTGGGCTTGAAATCCTTATCTCCCTCCCTTCATCCACATTTTCCCCACCCCTGGTTGAACTTGATGGACACCTGTCTTTTTTCAACAGTACTATCTAACTATGGTTCATCTTCGTTCTTTTGGAAAGTCTAAAAATGTGCCATATTATCATAGTGCTGATAACTATGGTGCATGTTTAGACTGTCTAGTCTAAGTTTACATTTTCTATTAACTGGCTTAGTTTATGCCACTAATTGCAGCAAGTTCTTAGTGCAGTTTCTTGGCTCATGGTATAGCATGCAAGACCACGTCCTTATACTGTAAGATACTGTAGTTTTAGAGTGTTTAATGCTCAAATCTTATTCATGATTAGCTGGTCTGACACTAGCTTGTGCTGCCCTCAGCAAAGGAGGCATAACCTATGTGACAAGTTAAACAGCAACAAAACAAACAAGGTGCAGCCAGCTACATCCAGGACACTGGTGATAGTTCAATAAAACTTCTGATCTTTATTTTCCAACGATTTTAAAAGTCAAAGCATGGAGGATAGGTTACATGGTACACGCCTTCATGGCACAATAATACCCCACTGCTGACCGACGCGTTTCGGAAGCGATATCCTTAATCGTGGTCACCTAGACAAGTGCAGATGGTGAGTGCTATATTATAGTACACCCCAGGGATATCACATGTTGGAGGGAAGAAAAACCCCTCCCCTAGGGATATCACATGATCGGAGGGAAGAAAACCCCTCCCCCTAGGACGTAATATCCTCATATAACAAACAATACAAAAACGATATAAAAAGCCGATATAAATTACTATCTGCAATTAAACATTGATTAAAGTGCCAAATTATATGTAACTGTATGCGAAGATATTTTTTGAAGAAGCGACTAATAATGATACCATATGTCTTGAAAAGATTTCAGGCTGCAGGAATTCTTGTGCCTAACTTAAAGATCCACATAGATTTTCTTCCCAAGAGTTTGCGGGTGTAGATCTCCCCCTCTCGATGTATTTGTCACCTTCTCTATTGCACAGAAACTAAATGAAGATAAATTACCACCATATTCTACTTGGAAATGTTTTGACACACTGGAGCATTTAAACCGTCTGTTTCTAAGGGCATCAGACAGATGCCTCCTAATTCTAATTTTCAACGGCCCAGTAGTGCATCCCACGTACTGGGTTTTCAAAATATTGCAAGCTATGAGATAAATCACTGATTTACTGTTACAGTTCATGGAACTGTTTGATATCATAAATTTTGTGGAGTAACAAAGAGTGGAATGTTTTGGTTTTATTAAACATACTTGCAGGCTGTGCACACATTGTGTCCCACAGCCATAGAAACCAGTAGAACTGAGCCAATTGTGCTGAGATGGCATAGGCTTGGAAAGCACACTGGGAGATAAAAAGGGAACCCAATGTGGGTGCTTTCTTGGAACCAAAACGTACATTATTCTGTAAGAGATATTGTAAATTGGGACAGGTGGCTAACAGAGGTAAATGGTTCTTTAATATTTTCACAATATCCTTAAACTGTCCCACTATATGTGGTAGAAAAGGTAACAAAGTCATGGCTATGATTGATTTGATAGTGTCCCCAGCAGAACCTTTCTATTCATTTTTTTTTTTTTTTTGTGCCCTTTTTATAATCAAGGGAAGAATAAGTCCGTTCCAGCAATTTCACACTTGTTTTCTATGCTGGACTGTCGGGATATTCCAAATCATCCTGTGCAACATCTCCTCATCCGGACAATTTTCTCCTTTATGGGATGTTATCCACGACATGACGTGGATGGAACGAATCAGCCGCAATAAAAAATTGCAGCTGAGGGTTTCTTAAATGGGGAAACTTTTACACTACATCTAGCTGTTCTGTCAGAGTGATATCCAGGAAATGTATAGTGTCAGTGTGGCATTGATATGTGAATTTTAAATTCATGGTGTTATTGTTAATGCTATCCACAAATTCTGTCACCTGTTCTGTTGCCCCCCCCCCCCCACACCATTTAGGAGGTTTATCAATGTACCTTTCATACCAGATGATGTGGGGGGAGAACAAGCTGGAGTCTGTAAAAATGTATCTCTCCTCCCAGACCGACATGAAAATGCCGGCCAAGGAAGGCGAGAAACGAGCCCCCATAGAGGCACCCCTCTTTTGCAGGTAAAAAACCCTATCGAACATGAAATAATTATGGGTCAGGAGATACTCCACAACTTCCACCACGAAAGCTTGTTTGATGTCAGAGAGTTTCACTATATTTGTTTAAATGATATGTGAGACAAGAAAGGGTAATGTCATGTGGCATGCAGGGGATATAGGACCCACCACGTCGCATGACACCCAACTATACCGTGTATCCCAAGTCATGTGTTCCAAGCTATTAATCAAATGCTTGGTGTCTCGAAGGTAGCCAGGCAGATCAATAACCAGGGGCTGTAAAATACGGTCAACCCATAAGCCTAATAGCTCATTCAAGGAGCCTATGCCTGCTACTATGGGGCGAAAGGGGGGAGGGAAAACCCCCTTATGTAACTTTGGTAGGGAGTGGAAGATCAGCACCACAGGATTTTCAACATACAGATGCTCCGCTGAAGCTTGTGAGAAAATACCTAAAGAAACTCCCTTTTGAAGTAGATCACGAAGTATTTTATTAAAATCATTGGTCGGGTCCTTATCTAGGACAAGGTAAGTATCAGAATCTTGTAAAATACTCACATTCTCTCTATAATAAAGGGCCTTATCTAGAACGACAATCGAACCCCCCTTGTCCGCTGCCCGGACTACCAATTCTTGGTTGTCTTTAATTTGGGAGATAGCCCGCTGCTCATTATAAGTGACATTACGGTATCTTCTTACATTCTTAATTATGTGACAAGTTCTCTTTAAACTGAATCTGTTGCCAATGTTTTTTACTATTTATAACAAGCCTCTGATCCATATTCTTATCTTCTTAGCCATTTTTATTTTTTGATTGTCAATTTCTCAATTAGGTTCTCTGTATCTGATTGTGGGGACAGCATTCTTGTCTGCACTGCTTTATCAGCATTTAGAGAGATGCTTTACAGCAGCTTCATGTACATAGGAGCCTGTGGACTGGATCAGTCCCATTGACTTGTATAGGAGTTTCCTAGACACGCTCTATGACCTGGGAAGAAGTCACTGTGCGGGGAGAGGAGAGGGGGAGCTGTGACATATCCTATTGTGACTGGTGGATCCTGTGTTATCTATACACATTGGTGTCTCCTTTCAATTTGACCCTGCTTGTTCTGATAATGAGCAGACTACTGAGAATCTTTCTCTACAGAACAGCAAGTGTCAGACTATTATTATGCTTAAGTGGCCAAAGTGAAAACTGCAGGACTTAAGAATTTAAAAATATATATATTAAAAGTGATATGGAAAATGAAAAAAATTATTTAAAAACGTGTTTAACATAAAAACTTGAGTTACACAAGTAATTTTTGATGACACATTCCCTTTAAGAAGGCAGAAAAAAGTTTTCCACCCTTTTAGTAAAAGTGACATTGTTTGAACTACCGTATCAGGTAGGTAATTCCTACTGTTCTGTGAAATACAATACACATTAAAAGTACAGGGTTAGCTTTAATGCTAATATTATAATGGATAGATGATATTTTAAGATTCTGGAACTTTAATTACAGTATATTGGAAAACACCTGCAACCTGAAAAGTGTGGAAAGTGGGATAGTGTAGTGCCCAGAGTTTGTTTCCCAGCTTTCCGTACTTAATGCAGTCATTCACAAGAGGCTGCCAGTCTTTCACTCATACAAAGTCTTATTTATAAAGTACCTGACACAGACAGTTTCTGTCTTCATCACACTAGAAGCGTCTTAGGTCTACCTCTTCTTAACAGACAGCACAGCATATGATAGAGCTGCCTATCACAGCAGGAGGAAATCTAGTAAAGTGACAGCACATTAATCACCAGAGTTAAAAAACACATTTGTTACTCTCCTATTCGATAAAATCCATAAAGTGTCAAAGGAGATACAGAATGAGGCAAAAAGACGATAAACTTAAGAAAATGTAACATAAAGACTAAGTCAATTTAATTTTCAGTAGATTTCAGTTGGGTAATAGTGTAAATGGTCAGTCAACTGCTAAGTAGTGGTTGGAAACCAAAAAGAATGTATTTTCTGCATTTTATCTATGATAAATTCAAATCTAGTATTGTGCTAGTCTAATGGATGCCAGATTAAAACTAACATATGAGCTAATGATAAACTTACTGAAATACATTTATATTGTGAACCCCAACATAACAGTTTACACATAATATGTGGTATGGTGCAAAAGTTTTAGGCAGGGAAAAAATTGCTTTCAAAAAGAGAAATTTATTTTGATCAACTACCAACATGCAAAGTGAATAGACAAAAGAGAAATCTAAATCAAGTCAATAGTTGGTTTGACCACTTTTTGCCTTCAGAACATAATTTTTTTTTTTTTTTTAAACAAAATCAAGTTTATTGAAGAATGTACAAAATGACACAATGCAATCAAGTAAAGAAGAAGCACATATTTAACAGAATACACACAAAACATACAAATTGTCACAAAGGTAAATCAGAATAAAAACTCAATTAACAAATCTTGTATACCGTAACTATATCCATATGCAAGTGACCATAACTAGTTATCAGCATAAACGTGAGACCAGTTTTTCTTTAAAAACATAAACAACAACAATATACAATATTGAAACTTGTAATCTGAGAATTTGCGTGTGTGCATTAGTACCCGTATATTAGAAGGATCACATATTATCTAAGAAATCCAGCTCTTAGAAGAAAGAGTGCAAGATACCAGGCCACCAGTCTGATATCCAGAGGGAAGCTTACTCAAACATGTACATATATACGAGGGGTCCGCAGATAGAAAGTGGAAAATTTGAGGAGTGGGTCTAAACAACTCATGGAATTTCCAACTCTGTCTGTGTGGAGTCTAGCCAATCCTGCCAAACTTTAGTAAATTTGCCAGGACATCCCCTATGGAGATAAATATATTTTTTATATGGGAGGGTAGAGTTCACCGCATTTAGCCAATCTCGTACGGTGGGCGTATAATTAGATAGCCAATGACGGGCATCCGTTTTTCTGGCAATGAATGAGTTCCGTGAGACACATATAAAGTGCAGAAGACGGATAATCCTCTGGGTCTAAAAACAAAAAGCAGCGCTTCGGGTCATCAGGCACAGGACAGCCCATTTTATCATTTAAGAATTTAAGGACTTGCTGCCAATATCCCTGAACCTTGGGGCAGGCCCACAACAAGTGAAAGAATGTGCCTGACACAGAAGAGCATTTTTGGCATATATCAGGGAATTCCGGCTTAAACTTATGGAGATGTGAGGTGGTTTAGTACGCCCGATGTAAGATATATAATTGTGTCGCCCGCTCCCCATACTTCGGAGACACCAACTTAGGGGCTTCTAATGCCATTGTCCACTGGTCATCCTCAATAGGACCCACATCTCCCTCCCAAATAGTTTTCTTTGCTCGAAACGGGGCACCCAGCTTTCCTCTCAACAGTAGTGCATAAAGGGAGGTAATCAATCCCCGTAGAGGCGGAGATAGCAACAAAGGGGGTATAGGGAATTCCTGAAAAGTTATTTGGTTATTCGGGAAGTGTGCCTGCAGGGCATGCCAGAGCTGAAGATAATGAAAGAAGGACGCATTAGGAATATGGTATTCAGCTGCCAGGTCCTGAAATGTCCTAAGGGTTAGGTCCTTATACAATTGCGACAAATATACTATCCCCCTTCTCTGCCACACAGAGCTCTCCAATGAAAGAAGCTCCCACAGGCTGTTGTTTCCCCAGAGAGGTGTATACTCATCTACCCCTGTTTGAAAATAAAGCTCTTTGACTTGTTTCCAAATCAAAAGACTTTGCTTAAGGATAGCGGGGCACTGGCGGTGATGTATGGATCGGGATTGGGCCGCAAAGAGGAAGTGGAAGGGATGCAAGTATACCACATCCCAGGGTTTGATTAAAAGTTCCATGACTCGGGAATGGTCCGTCGTGGGCCATCTAACCAAATGGGAAAACTGAGCAGCCCAGTGATAAATGCGCAATTCGGGGAAGGATGCCCCCCCCCATATCCCAAGGGTGTTGTAGAATTTGCAAGGAAAGATGAGCCCTACCATTGTTCCAGTTTAAGGAAATCAAGATGGAGTTCAGAGAGCAGGACACCGACGAGTCCAAATATATCGGGGATTGAATAAGAATGTATAGTATTTTGGGGAAAAGGATCATCTTCACCACACTAATTCTGGCCGTGAGCGACAAAGGAAGTTTGCTCCAGGCCTGAGTCTTATTGCGAAGGAACACAAGAAGTGGACTGATGTTCAGCTCGCGGAACTCAACCAGGGACCTAGATACCCTAATACCCAGATAGGTGATTTGAGAGGACCACTGCAATGGCAAGGATAGAGCCTGTCGCGAAGGAGCGAACGATTTTAAAGGCAACAAATGGGATTTATCTACATTAATCTGCAAACCAGAGTATTGACCAAAGTTAGTAACCACAGCTAGAGCCTTGGGAAGCGAGCTATCAGCATCCTGTAAGTACAACAATGCATTATCAGCATAAAAACTCAACTTCTCATGCAGAGACCCCAATGAAAATCCAACCACACCCGGATCTGCCCTTATGCGGGCAGCTAAGGGCTCAATCGTCAGGGCAAATAGGAGTGGGGATAAGGGACATCTCTGTCTCGTACCTCTTTTCAAAGAGAGAGCATCTGATATAAGGCCATTAACCCTAATCTTAGTCACTGGTTGACAATACAACAGCTTGACCCAGGATATAAAAGAGGGACCAAACTCAAATTTATGGAGTACCAGCCACAAATAATTCCATTCCACAGAGTCAAAGGCTTTATTTGTATCCAAAGATACCAATATCCTAGCTCCTATATTAGTGTGTGGGGCCTGCATGTTCATGAATAGTCTACGCAAATTCATGGCTGTTTGTTTCCCAGGCATAAACCCAGTTTGATCAGCGTGGACCAGAGAAAGTATGACTGAATTAAGACGCGTGGCCAAAACCTTGGCCAGTATTTTTACGTCTGTTTGCAATAGAGAGATCGGCCTATATGAGGAACATAGTCCGGGAAAGCTACCTGGCTTGGGAATCACTACAATTAATGCCTCCCACATCGAGGCAGGAAGACATGAAGCATCATTTGCTTCATTAAATAACCTGAGCAGCAGCGAGCTAAAAAACTCTGGGTCCTGTTTGAAAAATTCTATGGGCAGCCCATCCGTTCCCAGGGACTTAGCATTTTTGAAGGATAAGATTGCTGCCTGTATCTCCTCAGGAGAAATAGGAGCATCCAACACTGCCTGCTGCTCCCCACTGAGATAAGGTAAAGCCACGTCTCCCAAATATTCCAAAATTTCTGCTTCCGAAACAGTAATGTGGGAACTATATAAATACGCATAAAAGGTGCGAAAGGCCTCCGCTACAAGCACAGGATTTGAGATTCTAACCCTGTCAGATTGCACTAAAGTTGTAATTACTGGAGGTTCATGGGATCACTTTGCCATGCAGGTGAGGAGTTTACCACAACGCTCTCCCATTTCAAAAAATGATTGCCTAGTGAAAAAGGAGGTACGGGTCTCACGATCCCGCAGCAGTTGCGCATACAATTTGTGCTTAACAAACCAACTGGACCTACTCTCCTCGGTTGGATTCCCAATATAGGTCAGCTCCGCATTTACCACCTCCAATGCCAACGAGTCAGCCTTAGATGCATAAGAGTGCTTGAGATCAGCTACAGCGGTAGAGAGTTCCCCTCTAACAAACGCCTTAAACGCGTCCCAAACCATAAGAAGAGAGGAGTCATGTTCATTTATTGTCAGGAACTCTGACCACTTGGCAGTAAAGTAAGCCTTCAGAACATCATTCGTTTTTCTAGGTAGACTAGAAAGTCAGCAGGGAGGGCATTCCAAACATCTTGGAGAAGAAAGCACATATCTTCTGTGGATGTATCTTACTTCAATGCTTTCCCCTCTTTATGAAATTCCAGATAGGCTCATTTATAAGATCAGGAATCTCTGGGGGACATACCATCACTTCTAGGATTCCTAGTCCTTCACTAAAGATAGTTCTTAATAACATTGGCTCTATGTTTGGAGTCATTGTCTTGCTGCAGTATAAACTTGCAGCCAAGCTACTCAACCCTCAGTTCCAGCCTATTTTATATTTCAGAGCTGTATTTACAGTTCTGCTGGTTGATATGAGAGTCTACAAACTTGTCTACATCCTTGACAGCATAGATTATCTTTCCTTACCACAGAGAGATAGTTAGGAAGACATGTATGGAACTAGGCGCAACAAAGTGCATTTTCACATCTATTTTTCAGTGTCAAATGCGCCTGAATCTATGAAAGTAGTTTTTGTGCGCTCATAAATTGTGTCTAAAGATCAATGCACCTTGCCTGTGTGTTTGGCGCATTTTGCAAAGTGCCTCTAAAAAAACAGCGCTTACTATCCATCGGTATTGCTGAATTTCCGCTACTGGCTCAGTAGGAATGCAGTGAAGTTCTCACACTGAGGCCTACAGAATTATGAGTTCTGCTTTGAAGTGTAATATGTGTAACTCAGGCTGGAACTTTAGCTTTGTACCAGAAACAAATGGTGCTTCAATTTTTATAAGGTTATATGAAATTAACAGTACAGGTTGGAAACTATTCACAGCCCATTATTGTTAATTAGGGTGGTTGCTAGCACTACTACGGGCATTTTTCTCTCACTGCGCATGTAAGCACTTTCATTGTAGGGGTGTGACATATAATATAAAATCCAACACTATCTTCAGGTTACCCTACAAAACACTAATAGGAAGTATGCAAGAAAAATCTGATTTTAGCACAGCCTATGTCTGTTAAACAACTGGCCTGACGACTGCCATGGGCACAGCGCCAGTTCTGCTTTGAGTCATGTCTGACAGGCTGTTTGTTATAACCACACTCTTTATTTCAAAGGGGTTTTTTTGTTTTTTTTAAAGAAAATATTTTTTTTTTTTTTGGGTGTAAAAACAGTGTCAAACAGAAATCCAATAAAAGTAGAGAAGTCAATGATGCAAGCTGTGCTAGACTGGGTTGATAAAAAATCCAGCATAGGGCTCCATTCAGTTGACTCGGCCACAGTTTTTGCCTTTCATTCTTGCCTAGCCAAAATCTGCTATGATGGGTTGTAGGGTTGAAGTGGAAGCCATGTATATACAATTATGCTTTATTAGTCCTCCAGGGAAAATTGCAATACCATTCTTCCAAAACCAAAATCATAGTGCCAAGTCATTTTAGAGCGATTAAACAATGACTTTATGATTCATCATAATTAAATTTTTTGATTCTGATTCTTAAAGGGTTGTGCCATCAAACACTTTGATGACATATCGATAGGTTATGTCATCAATGTATGATATGTACAGGTCCCACCTATCTCAAAGAACGGGCCCAGAAACCTCTCAGTTTTAAATGGAGAGGTGTTCTCAACTGTCCCATTGATTTTTATGGAAGTTTCTACGTCACAGGGCTGTATTTGAAACTCCCATTGCAATCAATGGAACAATTTTGACCACTGCTCCAAGTTGAACATAGACTTTTGGTGATTAGTTTTTGAGATATGCCAACAATGTGTTTGGTGGGATTGCCCCTTTAACAAATAACAGTTTTCCTGAGGGCATTGTCATAGGAATATGATTATCCTTGTCACATGTTTTCCTAGTACCAAACTTTTAACATTTCAGGATTATTAACTTTTATACAGGAAGAGATTAGATGACACGTGCTCCAACCAAACACACAAGAAAAAAAGAATCACGCCCAGTGACATAAAAAAGAAAGGTAAAGATATACAGTATATTATTTCTTCTACATAGAGTTATCCATTTTTTTTCCAGTAACCCACTTTTTGATTCAATGAGCATGTCCAGAAGCACGGGTTCGCTTGCTTCTGGAACGCCGTGATGGTCGGAACTTTCGTGCTTCAACACTTGGGTGGTAAGTAGGATTATTGCATATGTTTGTCACCTGTATTATGTGATCTATGTCACGGTCGGAGATAGTGGATCCTCTGGATCACCGCAAGCGATGGCGTAAGCCACGCCAGGGAGCGGAATCTAAGTAGGTCCCGGTTTTCACCAGTTCCCGCCGCAAAGCGGGATGGACTTGCTGCGACGGGAGTCTACCAGGCCCTACCCAAATATTGTTTTGGGGAAGCCCCGGGTGAGCGTCGTACAAATTTGGGCAGCGGGTCTTCGGGCGGGTAAAGGTAGGACAGGGGCTAGGGTTCTGGGTCGTGGACGGGCAACGGTCGGGGAAGGGGGCAACCCCCTGGTCGGGGGCGGAGGCAAACGGTTCGGTAATGCAATCAGAACAAGGTTAGGAATCCTTTCCAAAAAAGGGAAAAAGGGGCATAAAATCCGGCGAGGCACTAAAGGGGGCAGGCTTAAATAGGGGCGCCCCCGGCAATACCCAAATTACCGGTGTCGGGGCCCTTTTAAATTTAACACTCCGGCGGCGCGCCCCCAAGGGACGGGGCCCCGGCGCCGGGGACAGGGCTGCAGCAGAGCGGGGTTGGGTAAGACTCGTGGGACAGGTGGGGGGAACAACGGCCTGCGCCCCGGGACAAAGGGGACAGGGGCATCCAGACAATAATAAAAGAGAGGCCAATCTGTTAAAAGGGGTTTATGCAGATTAATGGGCAATGTTAGTCACCCGAAACATGTCACTTTGACCAGATTGTTTTTTGACCTCTTTTACGGGTTGGAATGGTTTTGTCTGGGAACTTTTTTGTTTTTTGAGTTACCTTTAACCATTTGTTTCTCCCCTTTTAACCATGCTACTATTGTGCTAGAGTGGGTAATTTCATTCTAAAAGTACAAACTATACCTGTTTATTAAAGTGTCCTTGCACATAGCACATATTACATGCAAGTAGTACATAGTTTGACAGTGCTGTACCATGGGGTAAGGGTAGCAACTGCACCCCAGCCCTGGTGGCTGAGAGAAACCAAAGGCCCACAGATAAAGTATAGTAATAAAAATGTCCCATGCATGGTTGGGGGAATTGTTAGAAACTTTGCATTTAAGTTATGCCTCTGTATTTTGAATTGACATATTTCTGGTATATATACTGGTTTAAGATGTACATAACACATAGATAGAAAGATAGATAGATAGATGTCATCATATATCATAATCATCTTTCATTATTGCTTTTGATATTAATTAGGTTTTTTATATAAAGTAAAAACAAATATTTCATAAAATTATGTTTTACAATGCCATCTAAGTGAATTCCAAGGAATACAGACACTGAATTTTTACATATGATTTATGGTCCCAAAGGGCGGGTGATGTTGTATTTGGGGTACGGTGTCTGGTGGAAAAATTTTACTCTCGATCCCCACAAACCTAGTGATTGGCTAGTGTTCCTTGCTACATTCCTCATCTTCCACAGCAAGTGGATCTCTTAAACTTTTTATTTCTTTGGCTGGGGAAGCTTTCCTCAACCTGACCGTATCTGTGAGTAGATTCTGATGGCACCCCAAGCAATGCAATCACAGGGTGACCATGGTTGCCATTGCAGTCAGTGGCAAAATAATGGTCTGATATACAGAAGCCTATTAGGGTCTAATAGTCTAATTACAGGTTGACTGTAACAGGCCCCATAAATACAAAACAAACGTAATGTATTCTTTGGTACAAAAAGTACAGTCCCATACTGTATTTACCATAAAGAGCAATTAAATGAAAAATTTTTAAAAAAAAAAAAATTAAATGAACATAAAACCACTGATTCCTCAATAAAAAACACTCTTACATTTTGTAAAAAAAAAAAAAAAAGTTACACCAATGGGTTTTTATATCTGATGACCAATCAAAAAATTTATTGTGTTTTTTAAATATAAAATGATAAATGCTGCAAAAATAATAACAAAAAAGCCAGTATTCCCCTGTTTTTTCATCAAGCCTCATAAAAAACTTAAATAAAAGTGTTAAAAAACTCTTATGCCCCCAACATGGTACAAATGAAAACATCAACTTATCCCGCAAATAAAAATATTAAACAACTCCATTGACAAAGACATTCTGGGTATTAGAATATTGTGATATAAAAGCATGACTTTTTTTTTTTTTTTAAATATGAGTTTTCTTTATTTGGAATATGTTTTCTACTCCCGTATACGTATAAATAATTCTATAAATACTGACCACAGGTGCCCCCTGTGCACAAAAACGTCTGAAAAACCCATGGCATCCCCCCACAAAAAACCCCAAGTCCAAAATCATGGCAAGGGGAGAAAAGCTAAAAGGCGTCGGACCCATTGGGGAAAAAGTAGGGGGGAAAAACTCTATTAGTTTTCTTTTGTACAACAGTTTGTTAGTTTTTTCTTGTATGCTTATATACATAATAATATAACATAATAAGCACACAAACCGGGAAATTACTCAAACAAACCCACAACATGCACAAACAATTTGTTTCACACCCATTTTTACTTTTTTTTTTTTTAAAACTCATTTTTTTTGTTTTTTTCAGATATTAAAGGTTCCCCAAATACCTGTTAATCAATTGTGAGCACTTTTTTTTCACAAAATGAAACAAAACTTAGTTAAATAAAACTTTCTGCGTGTGCAGAAAAAATTCCAAAAAGTTTTCGTTTTATCCTCCCTACTCAAAAAAATAAACAGCAAACATACCTAATAAATATTAGGTCCCTTTCCTTTGGACCATATCCGGCCCCCTCCCCCAAACAGAATGACCCAGAGGGGACCAAAGCACCCCCGAACCACCTTCACAAAATTTCCCTATTTCCCCGTGGGACCCCCCCCGCTTTTTGCTTCTCAGCAATGGGGGTAAAGTGTCTTGAAACTGTTGTTAAAAAGGAGAGAAAAAAAAAAAAAAAAAAAAACCCACAACATTTCTTTTAAATTTTAAAACTACAACTCCTGCATAAAGAAAAAGAACGGGATCCCCACGACGGGACATTCCCAACTACATTTTAAAACAGATAGATAATACCAGGGGGAGTTTGGATGGAGTGAAAGGGTAGGGTTTGCCATAGAAAAGACAAGGCATCAAGTTCAAGATCCTTTCCCCCGAGCCGGGGCCAATCAGGGACCCAAAGCCACTTGGCGGACGGAGCACCTTAACCTTCCCATTTTTCCCAAGCTCACCCCTGAAGATACCATCCTGTGCCAAAAGGGGGGACAAATACGGGCAATTTCCAATCCATAAATTTTGTATAAGGTTTGCCATTGGCAAAGAAATTTATCTGATTGGGAATTTTTTGGGCTTCCCCGATTTTCTTTTCCCAAGGAGAAATTTTTTGACATGCAAGCACCAAAAACCAAAGGAACATATCAGGGGCCCTACCCACTTCTCTAAAATACATCTCTTCGCCCCAAAAAAATACATTTTACGAAAAAAGGTTTTCACACCATGGGGGTAGGTTGTGGATTTTTTAAACCCCCTCGGTAAATTCTAATTGAATACTCCTTTTGTCCTGAGAAGGCAGAAAATTTTCCAAAAACCCGGGTACACGCTGCCACATCCCTGACCCTATCATTTTTTCAGTTTGGGACTTGGACAGGCTATCAGTCTGCCAGGGGCCCCAGGGTGCGGAGGTATATTAAAGCCATGATCGCCTTGTGTATAAACCGAAACTGAATTTTTTTCTTTTTCATGAGATAAAATTAATATTGCGTTCCAGCCTCCTAGAACCCCTCGTTGATTTCGGATTTCGACTTCTTTCCCAAAGTTTAAAAAGTGTACTTCCATGGCGTGAACTGCAGGGCTCTAGGGTTTTTTTTAGGGATGACAATGTGTGTTTATTCCCGTGTCCACAGTAAAGCTTTAATGTCGAGTCTTTAAAACCCCCTGCATTCGTTGGGCTCTAGCCTCAGGGAAACTTGTGATTTGTCCATGTGATAGGAAATGGGGGCTGGTATGTCATGGGACCCTTTAATTTGAAAGGGTAGGATCCCCTGATGGCAAATCGCACAAAATGCTGAACTCTAAAATTCCTTTCCTACTCCATTTCAGCAAACTGTTTTTTATCCAGGCCCTGGGAAAATTCAGGATGACCCTTTCAGTGGATGTACTTCTTTTTGACCCAAAGGGGGTTTCCAAAAATTTCCTGATAGCTTTCCAAGATGCTATGGTATCTTTAAATACCAGATTCCCCCCCCGATGTGATGGGATATTGCGATTTGGTATGTAATAAGGCTGCGATGACCAAGGGGTGCATCGATGCCCTAAGTTTGTGTTGGAAAAGAATTCCGTACCCGAACCAGTTAACAATGTTTGCCAGACAGGGTAGATTGTAGGGACGCCCCATCCGGGAAATTGACTCCCCCCTGAGCTTTTGGAAAATGAGCTTGGAGGGCAATCCTGGGCCTTTTAAGGACCAATAAAATTAATAACTGAATTCAATTTTTTTCACTCTGTTGTTTTAGTAAGGGGGTGGGATGGTTTGTAGGGGATACACAAATTTGGGGAAACCTATCATTCGGGGGCCGGTGGCACCTTTCAAGGATGACAATGCAGCCGGGGACCATCTTTCCAAATCTTTTATTTTTTTTTTTGTATCTGCGGTGGGGGGTTTAGGCGGGAATAGATTCTGGGTTTTTCGCCCTATCTTTATTTTAATATTGATATGCCTTTAGCCATCATTACCCCCATCTTTTAGATTCCCCCCGTAAAGTGACCTTTGTTTTTACTATATGTAATAGTTCGGTTTTTATTCGTTATTTTAAAACCTGAAAGCTTGAGAAGACGCGGAGTTCTTAAATGGTTTTCCCAAACTCTAGCCGGGTTTTTCCAGTAAAAATTACATCGTCGGGAAAAAGGAAAGTTTCATTTCTCCCCCCCCCCCCCCCTGAAATCCCTCAAAAAAAAGGGTTGGAAAGTAGAAATTGGGCAAAAGCTCCACTGCCAAAATTAAAAGGCGGGGAAGTGGCACCCCTGCCGTGTTCCACGGGAGGGCAAAATTTTTAGACAAAAACCCAGGGAAAGCAAAAACTTGCTGGGGATTGGGGTAAGGGGACCCAAGAAGGGGCTGAAAGGGCCCGTAGTTAATTTTATCTATACAGGTTTAGCCCCCCCCCATCTACAAGTCGAAAGCTTTTTCCCTATCGACTGCAAGCAAGGCTTCCCCGAGACCCGTTTTTATTACTTTGGACCGATTGTAAGGTCAGCAAGACCTTTTATTTTGCTACACAGATCACCTTTTACGAAACCGGGTTGTGCGGCCAATGATTCTAGGGAAATCGGGGTAACCTATTTCAAATTTTAGCCCGCAATTTTAAATCTACATTTAAAGGGGGAAATTGGTCCCGTCAGCCGGTAGGTAGGTCTTACCCCTTTTTTTCAACACCTTAAAAGTTGCAGTATTGGATTCTCAGGGATGTGCGCCTTTTAAGTATTGGTTTTATAGGTCTCTAAGTTGGAGATCTGTTTTTTCAAAACTTTTAAAAAAATTTTCCGAAAACCATCCCTCCGGGCCTTTCCACTTTGAGCTCGGGTTTCGCCCTTTCCGTTCTTCTTGTGAAAAGGGGGCCCTAAAAGCACTGCATTCGTCTTTCCGATAAGGCTGGGACCCCATCCTTTTTCCATTTTTGCGGTGGCAAAATCTAATTTTCATTCATATAATTTTTTTGGGAAAAGTTTTTGGAGTATTTCCGTTATTTCCGTGCCAGTCTTTCGAGCACCCCCTCCGTCCCCCCCTTGTTTTAAATTTTTTGACTTTGGAGTGTTTCCCCCTTTTCCAAAAACTGGCCAAGGCGCCCCCCTTTGTTTCCATATTTAAAGGAGTCTTCCCTACTTGATTTTTTAAGTGCTTTTTTTTTTCTCAACCCTGTTTCATAGAACTTTTGGCTTCCCTTCCCCTTTTGTTTTTTTTTCCCCGGATGGGTTTTTCTAAAAAGGCTGAATTTTTTGACGCAGGGAGTTGTATGTAAATTTTTAAATTTTTCGGCTATTTTGCGCTTGGCCCAATGTATGAAATCAACCCCCCCTTTAAGGGCCTCCCTTGGGGGGCCCGCATCCCAGAATTTTTTTTTGGGGGGAAATGATACTGACTCTTCATTTTTCATACAAATATTCTAGCCCCCCACCCCCTGAGTTTTTTTTTGGGAAATTTTCCTCACCCTGAGTCTTTAAAACCTGGAAACCCTCCATAAAAAAAATCTTTCCCCCTTTGGGATCGTGCCTGAAATTTAAGTGACGGGGGAAATGGTCAGAGATGATCTTTTCTTTAAAGGATACCCTATCAACTCGGGTTAGAGAGTTTTTTGGGTAACGGGAATATAGTCAAATGCGCGAGAAAATTACTTTTTTAATTTGGAAATTTAAAGTTTGTGTTTTAAAGACGGAGCCAAAAAAATAAAAGTAAGTACATCCTGAAAAAGGGGGGAAAAACCTTTTAAAAAGGGTGGGGAAAAAACCTCCCAAACCCACTCCCGAGAAACACCATGATTTTGGCCCCCACAGAATTTTTCTAAACCTTTTTTAAAATTGCTTTTTAATGTTTTTTTTTTCTAAAAAAAATAGCAAAAAAAGCTTGAAAATTTAATGTAAAAAGGGAACTTTACCCCATTTTTGGACCCGGGGCCAAACCCCCCAAATCTGTCAAAGGGGAAAAAAGACGGGCCCAGGCGGGTTTCCCTACTAAAGCCTGCTGGTTTTCATCAATCACTTTCCAGTTTAATCCCCAAAAAAACATTTTAAAAAAATTTTCTTACATAAAACAAAACCCTCTGCTGGATTTAATATAACAAGGTTTGCCCCCTTTTTTCCCGAAATCCAAAAAAAACTTGGGGAGAGACCGGGCAAATCCCCAAAACTGTTTGGGGGAAACGGGACTAAAGGGAGAGACCCGGGAGACGATTAATGTTTAGGTAGTAAAAAATGTATTTTTATGGAGGACAAAGATTAAAAAATTTTTAGCTTAAAAAAAATTTAAAAGTAAAATTTTTTTTGATAAAATGAGGCCCAGTTTCCCTTTAATTTCATGGGGCTGAGCTACAATGCCAGGTTCGGCCACATTTCTGGGGGTGGATCACTTTGTCTGGATAAACACCTCAGGGGTTGGAGCACCACGGCCATAATTCTGCTGATTGTTATCCTAGGAAGTCAATGTATATGTATAAAATACATGAATGTATCAAATCCCCTTTAAGTCCAAATGGGAAATGAAGTACAGTTATTCACAGACGGATTAATTTTTTTAGGGGTTTTTGCACTTGACTGTTTCACAGATCCTGCTCTTCGTAGTCAACTTCAGGCTCCCACTTTCTGTTCAGGCTGAGGGTGGTTCTACAGTATTGACTGACATTTCAGCTCTGCTATTCTTAGCTGAATCTGTTAAAGGCATGTTGGTGATGGGGAGGTTTTATTGGTGAACGGGAGGTTTTAGTAGCTGAGCACAAGGCTACAAAGCTTAAAAGGGTTCATGTCTATCAGAAAGATAAACAACCTCCTGTGCTGCTGATAAGACGTAGCAGGGAGTAATTTCACCATCCCGGCCAGAAATGCTAGAGCCTGTTAGAGCAGAGAAAGGTGGCCGGTATCCTAGGAAACCTTGTGTAAACAAGCAGGAGATAAGATCTGCTCTAACACTGAAAAGAAGCAAAACCAGAACAGCATTGTACTCTACAAAAAGTTAGGGATATTTGGGTTTTGGTTAAAATTAAACTAAATTGGTTTGGTTGAAATTAAACTAAAATGAACTAAATGAGACCATCTCTTAACACTAGAATGCACAAATTCAATTGTTCAATGTTTCAGTACTTTTTGTACAACTTGCTGATCTCGAAGTAGGAGCTTAATGGCAAAATTCCAAACAGATGTTTGATCCCTGAATCGCCCAATAAATTTAAGGGATAAATTTGAATTGGGATTTAAACAGTCCTCCTCATCATGCTGTTCACATTTTGACATCAAGAGAACAAGACAACACCTTACAATTATCAACAGTATCTCGCCATTGTGAGGCTTCAAACAGGATGCTGTCAGTCAGAAGTGGCCACTGAGCTTAGTGTCACATAGTGTCATCAGCAGGTTGCAACAGAGATACAGAGGGAATGGAAGAGTCACAGAAAGACAAAGAAGTGGATGTCCTTTGGCTACATCATACATAACTGCTTCATTGTAAAAAATGCCCGGCAGAACCGGATGATGAATGCCACACAACTCTAAGCACATTTAAGGGAGGAGAGAGGCAACCAAGTGCCATGTAAGACCATTCATAACTGTTCTTTGTGCTAGATAACCTGACCACCCCACCAGGCACAGGCATCATCATCTTGCATGGACCTGGGAGCGTGTACACTGGACGAGGGATCAGTGGGCCTCAGTGTTGTTCAGTGATGAAAGTCTGTTCACTCTGAGCAGAAATAATGGCCGCCAAAGAAGCCACTGTTGTCACCAGACAAGCCTTCAGTGTTGGTGGTGTTAGTGTGGCAGGTGTGTCTAATCAATACAGAATTGCCATACACTTTGTTAATTGTACAGTGACAAGCCTCTACTACTTAAATAACACCATGAATCCAGCCATTTTGCCTCTGTATGAAGAACACAGGGCTAACTTCATCTTCATGGACCACAATGCTCCAGCTCATCGAGGTTAATTCATTAGGGGATGGCTGTTGGACACTGGGGTACCTCAAATGGAGCAGCCTGCACTTTCTCCAGACCTAAACCCCCCCAAAAAAACCTGTGGGATGAGCCGAGTCGGCGTGTAGAAGATCATAACTCTGTATCCCTGAAGCTCAATGACCTGAGTCACGTCCTGCAAGAATAGTGGGATGCCATGCCTCAGCAGTCGACTTGTGAGAAGCATGAGACGTCGTTGTCATGGTATAATTGATGCTCAAGGCCACATAACACGTTTTTGTGACAATGACATTTTTTATGGTGTATACTCTCCACTGATGTTGGCTTTTGTTTCATTAAATTGTGTAAGATGAGAAAATCAACATTGCATGCTACGACTTAAATGGCCGACTTTCAATATAAAATATCACTGTAGCAAAAAATTTTTATATTTTCCATCAATTTCACCCGGAAGCCAAATTTACCTAACTTTTTGTGAGTAGCTTATTTGTTGTTAGTCTTTATTTACCTTTGCCTACATGCTTAAAGCTAATCAATGTGATAGGAATACCCTGCAGCAAACCACACTCATATGAATGTACTCTTAAGGACAAAATTATTCTTACTATGAAGAAAAGCTCTAGAATGAAAAATGAAGACTTACAGACTAGGCGCTTCAGCCATTTTTAAACATCTTATATATGTCCTCACATTGTGATGCTTGTTCAATGATAGAACTCCTTTAGAAGGTTGTAACATGAGATACCTAGAGGCACATTTCCTACCAGTGATCAAACGCTGTTGTAGTCTACTTAGGGAGTCCATTAACCCACAGCTATATATGCCTCACTGGTGGGATCTGTTTTAGTGCCAAACAGAGATTTTTCTGCAGTGTGTGATCTTTAATTGATCCAACATGACACAGTGTGTAAGTATTCTTGTGTTTGAGCTAGCAAAGCTCAAAAGGTCTCAAATCCAGATGTGACCGAGATAAGCACACCTAAACAGAGGAGAGTTTTTCTAGGTCTGGAAGCTCTTGCATTGAAACAGATTGCTATTATTTTTACTTTAATCCAGTAAAGTGAGCTACATGAACTTACCCTGGTAATGAAAGAGGTTTAGGAACACAAGATTTTTGGAAACACTAAAGATATAAAGGGATTGTGTCTGTCCTGTTTTTAAGTTCATTCCTTGTCATGTTTTATTACATTTTCTTATCAATTTATCAGCACAATAAAATGGTCTTCCATTTATTTTTGGTATTTGTTAAATGCTTGTACAGCTAATATACCAATTAATGATGTAGTCAGGGCTAATATATTAGGCGATTATCTGCAGTTCCATAATACACTCTCAGGAGCTCCTAGAACACCATCAACAGCCATAGGGAAAATAAATCATTATCATTTTTATAATTAGTGATTACTTTGAACTAAATAGTTTTGGTATGTCCATGTAGAATTAGATATTAAACATATGTTTATTAAATAAAATATAAAATTATTATTTTATTCAAAATAATGTCATTTCATTAATGGGGTTTTCTGGAACTTTAATACTAAAGGCTTAGACTTAAGATAGGCCGTTAATATTAGATCAGTGGGGGCCCAAATTCCAGGGCTCCCACTGATCAGCTGATTGAAGGTGTTGCAGCATGTAGGCAAGTTCTAAGGCCACAACCAGATAGGCAGCAGGGTAGCTACAGAGGTCGCAGTGGTTGCACTTGTGACCAGACGCCTGAAGCAGGGAGCCCACAGGACTCCCCTTAAGACACTCATGTATTGCTGGGGTCACATAGACCTAGTGCTGCAAACCAGTGACTGCATAGAGCAGGTGCTCATGCTGTGCTCTCACGATTTACATCAGGAGCCAGATGTTATGTACAAGCAGGCTACTGATGGAATGACCGTCCTTTAACCCCCTAAATGCTGCAGACATAGTGATTGCGGCATTTAGATAATTGACAGGAGAAAGGGCTCCTTCCTTCAAACAATCAACACCCCCTCAATGTAATCGTGAGGTGCCGAAAGTTGCCATGGTAGCCGGAGGCCAAATAATGGGCTCTAGGTCTGCCATGAATGAAGCCTTTTAAGGCCTGATACATAGGTTGCCTGTCAAAGGCATCATACATAACAGTAATGTATTGCTATGCACTTTATTGTATAGTGTAGTCCCATATTGGGACACAAAAAAAAGTTATAAAAATGTGTTTATAAAAAGTATTTTAAAGTATGAAGTTTAAAAATAAATAAATATAAAGCAAACATAATAGCCCTGTTGCCCAAATTAAAAAAAAACTATTTCATAAAAATATAAAAGATACACATAGTTGGTATGGCCACATCCATAATTCTGCAATCTACTTGTGTTATTTACTTCATATGGTTTTTTAGCGTTTTTTAAGTGGCAAGTATAATTTATTCTCATGAGGAAGAGCCTGTAAAAGGAGATGAATCATGTAAAATGAGCGTGCTGTTCTCTATTGTTAAGGTGGTATATTTTATTTCTTAAAGGGGTTGTACAGTGGAAAAGAATTCATTTGAAATGAGGCCACTTCAGGTTCTCATTCTGACACGAAGACAGACGCACTCTCCATTGTAAGAGGAATGGAGCATCTTAGTTCTGAGAAAAGGTTAAAAGAATTGAACTTATTTAGTCTTAGGAAAAGAAGGCTACAGGGAGACATGATTGATTTTTTTTTTTTTTTAAACCAAAAATAAGTTTATTTAAGAAATATGCAGGAAATATATAATCAGTACAAAGAAATAGCATATATAGAAGACAGGTACAAATATAAAATTTCGATATTCAATTATATCATCCAATCGAGAATACATTAGGGAATTGGTACAACAAAGAAAAAAGCTTTGCACTGCACGATACCAAATAGCTCCAATCATACAATCTTTCAGGAATGCGAGAGAAGCTTGATGAAATAACATCGGGTCTCAACATTAAAACACCACCCTAAACTAGAATTTGTGTGTGTGTACATTGTTTTTCCTTTGAGGACATATTATTCTCACAGGGGGTCTATATAGATTATATGATCTACAAGTTAGCGTTTGAAAGTCAGAGGGTGGAGCGGGTGTTGCAACCAAGGCTCCCATCCGGTCTCTACATGAGCCTCAAGTGACATAAGGAATGGCCAGGCCGTATGATGGGGTCAATCCAGTCCTGCCAGACCCTTACAAATTTGTCTGGATCCACGATGTAGGTAAATATATTTTTTAAAAGGGAGGGTGGCGTTCACAGATTTATCCAATCTTGCAGTCTGGGGGTATAGGGGGACAACCAGTGTCGTGCTACAGTTTTCCAGGCAATAAAGAGGAGTTCAGTAAGACATGTGCGGGTCACCGGGGACGGGTAGTCCTCCGGATCCAAGAATAATAGGCAAACCCTTGGGTCATCCGGTACCGGGCAGCCCATTCTATCATTCAAAAACTTAAGGACTTGCTGCCAGAAGCCTTGAATCTTGGGACAGTTCCACAGTAGTGGAAAAAGGTACCTGGAACAGAAAGACATTTCGGACAAAGGTCAGGAATCTCTGGTCTAAATTTATGTAAACGAGTAGTGGTATAGTATGCTCGGTGTAATATATATAATTGGGTTACCCTTTCCCCATATTTCGGGGACACAGCCCATTGATCCTCTGTTATGGACATGATTGATTTAAATAAGTATATAAATAGCCCCTACAAAAAGTATGGAGAAAAGCTATTTCATGTAAAACCCCCCTCAAAAAACAGTGGGGAATCATCGGAAGTCACAGGAGATGGCCGCATGCTGAGGAAGCTCCCGCAGACAAGCCATCTAAATTAGCTTTCCTGCAGCTTAAATGGGTAAGAAGAGATCTCAAATGCAAGGGAAGATTGTTAGAAAGGCAGTGCCACATTCTCCGGCCCAAAAAGCATTGGACACCTTTCTCCTCTGCAGAATGCCTTACGCTACACAGCAGGCCAGCACAGCGTCATTAGCTTGCCTTCTTACCTCGCCCTGCATCCGACACCAGCATCCTGCAGGAACCAGCGGAGATGACCGGAGCTCTTGCATCACCATTCAGGCCTGAAACTGGAGCCCTGAAAGCGGCTTGCCTGCACCTGGAGACATTGGTGCCAGTGCCAGAGGACCGGGACTTTGTGCAGGTACGGAACGCTGCGGGCACTATACAATGACATGATAGCCAGTACCCCAGAGGCTGCTTCAGGCCTGAAACTGGAGCCCTGAAAGCGGCTTGCCTGCACCTGGAGACATTGGTGTCAGTGCCAGAGGACCGGGACTTTGTGCAGGTACGGAACGCTGCGGGCACTATACAATGACATGATAGCCAGTACCCCAGAGGCTGCTTCACCTCTGCATAGGGTGCGCCATTCAGATCTAGCATCACCTCCTCCTAAAGCCTACATGGGCTCTGAGACTATAGGCTATACACTCACCGGCCACTTATTAGGTACACCATGCTAGTAACGGGTTGGACCCCCTTTTGCCTTCAGAACTGCCTCAATTCTTCGTGGCATAGATTCCACAAGGTGTTGCAACGATGCTCAATTGGTACCAAGGGGCCCAAAGAGTGCCAAGAAAAATATTCCCCACACCATGACCACCACCCCCACCAGCCTGAACCGTTGATACAAGGCAGGATGGATCCATGCTTTCATGTTGTTGACGCCAAATTCTGACCCTACCATCCGAATGTCGCAGCAGAAATCGAGACTCATCAGACCAGGCAACGTTTTTCCAATCTTCCCACTGTCCAATTTCGATGGCTTGGGCCCAAATTGGAGCCTCCCGTTTACCTGTTCTTAGTGAAAGGAGTGGCACCCGTTGTGGTCTTCTGCTGCTGTAGCCCATCTGCCTCAAAGTTCGCCGTAAATGTGGCGTTCAGAGATGCTCTTTGGCTACCTTTGGGTTTTAACGGGTGGTATTTGAGTCACTGTTGCCTTTCTATCAGCTTGAACAGTTGCCCATTCTCCTTTGACTCTGGCATCACAAGGCTTTCCGCCCCAAGGACTGCGCTCACTGGTGTTTTTCTTTTTCTGGGCCATTCTCTGTAAACCCTAGAGATGGTTGTGCAGGTGAAATCCCAGGAGATCAGCAGTTTTGAATACTCAGACCAGCCTTCTGCCACCAACAACCTGCCACGTCAAAGGCCTCAAACCCTTTCTTCCCAACTGAGCTCGGTTTGAACTGCAGGAGATGTCTTGACATGTCTACATGCTAAACAGAGTTGCCGCATGTGATTGGCTGATTAGAATTAAGTGTTAACGAGCAGTTGGACAGGTGTACTATAAAGTGACCGGTGAGTGTAGGTCCCCATTCGTCTTAAAAATTTGCTTAGCGTGGGAACCATCTCCCTCTTCACACAACCCACACCTAAAATACTATCATCCCTGGGCAGACATCTTGCAGCAACTACCAACTAAGGATGACCTAAAACTACTGCTGACTGATGTTAAGATGGCCTGCAAGGAAGAGATTGCTAGTCTCAGGTAAGATATTTAGCAAATTGCATCATGGGTTGAGATATTAGAGGATAACCAGTATATTACATGCAAATATATCGCTCAGATTCATCCTACTGTTTCCACTCAAATGTCAACAATCAAAGATATGGCCCATCACCTGGAGGATCTTGATAACCGAGGCTGCAGAAGCAATATTAGGATTAGAGATCTTCCAGAGGCACGGGGAGAAGAGAATCTACAAACCATGCCGGACTCTATATTCAGTCAAGTAACGGGGGACCCATCGCCTCGTTACTTTAAACTTGACAGAGCACATAGAGCTTCGATCTAAGAACTCCTTTTCACTACCTAGAAAGCAATAATGGAGAAGGCCAAGGGTTTATGACACCTCGAACACCAGGGTTCCCCGATCCAGCTTTTCCATTACCTATTGTGGCTCACGCTACAGAAACTTTGTCATCTTAAGTCTCTCCTTGCTGTCTTAAAGGCTTGTCATATTTCTTATAGATGGAACTCTCCCTTTGCCCTTATGGTATGCTCAGATGGATGTTCGGCAATGCTCAAAATCTCTGATCTCCCATCTTTCTGCAAGATACTTCAGATCCCACTCCCAAAGATTGAAGACTAGAAACTCTCCAACCTCCCACCTCTGCCACCACCTGTTTGGCAAGCAGCTTCATCTTCTAAAGGACGCTCTCCAGGCTCTCCAGGTTTCCGCCCACACATCTCTTACTGGGGGGAGACTTTAAAATGATTTTTTACGAGTCTACAGATAGAAGTGCTTTGAAGGGAAGTTCTCCAAGTGTGAACCAGACCAGACTTCCGGTGCCCTTTAGAAAGCTTATTAGATCCCATGGCTTGTTTGATTTCTGGAGATTTAATCATCCCAAAGTGAAGAAGTTTACCTTTTTCTCATATCCGCATAAGACGCACACTAGAATAGATTATTTCTTCAGCAACACACCGGCTCTCCCCATGTTATTAGACTCGACCATTGAATAAATTATATGGTTGGATCATCTATCTCGAGTCTTTGGGAGGCCCAGAACGCTGAATTTCATGGCAAATGTATTTCCTTAGGTTCCAAACTTAAAAAGAAAAATGAGGAAAGAACATTAAACCTTAGGAAGCTTCTTAAAAGGCTTGAAGGAAAGATGGCTGTGCATCCTAATTTCACCACTCTGCGGTGTATTATAGCAACTCGGCACAATTTTAAAGATATAGCTACGAGCAGAATGGAGAAAATTCTTCTTTACTCCAGGCAGAGCTTCTTTGAACATGGTCACCAGGTCATGGTTCACCAGGTCAATGCCTTTTGCCCTTCATGATGGAAAGCGCACCATGAGGTATGACCGACAGTCTATAGCAAAAATTTTAATTACTTTTCTAAACTCTACTCATACCTTCGGACCTTCTGCAAAATAAAAATGAAGCCCAGCAACTTATTAGGGATTGAAATGGAGGAACTTGTGGAGATTATAAAAGATCTCCCTACGGGGAAATTCCCTGGTCTGGATGGTCTCCCAACCTCTATTTTAAAGTATACTCTGAAATTCTATCCCCGCATATGAATTATATAATTAATTTCTTGAGGGCTCTCCAGTCCTAGAATCTATGTCCCACTCCCATGTTACCCTTATTCATAAACTAGGAAGAGATCCAGCAGACAAATTACAGACCCATTGCCGTACTTAATTTAGATCTAGAAATGTTTACAAAAATACTAGCCAATCAGTTGAATGGATGGCTCCCGCAGGTGATCAATTAAGATCAGGTGGGGTTTGTACCCTTCAGACAGGTAGGGGACAAAACAAGGAGGACCATTGACCGTGTGGAGGTGGCCTACTTTCAGACATGGCAGGCTTTGCTTCTCAGCCTATATTGCATTACGGTCACACACACCAGTTCAGAGGAGAATCGGGTACTCTAGTGGAAAAATATCCAATAGGTCCAATAGTAGCCCAATGAAAATATATCCATGGCACACTAAAAGTTAATGCTATATAAGTAGAAATGTATTGTGAGGACAAACAATATTGTAATAGGATCTCTATGTTAAATTCACTGCACAAGTACAAATTAAGACTGAACACGTCATAGATAAAACAGGGATGTCAGATAACAATTGATGTCAGAAATGTTGATGTTTCGGCTATTCAGCCTTTATAAAGTGATATCTAGTAATATAAATGGAGATCATAGGGTAAGTTAGAAAGAAGAAATTAGCAATATGTAGTGTCCCGGAGTTTCCGGCTGCTCACATACCTATTCGGATGTTTGTCCAGTGTATCCTGATCCTCAAGTTGCTATTTGGCCTCATTCCCCTGGGATCTTCCCCTTCCTCAGGCCTGAGCCACATCTCTTATCAGCCGGGACACTACATATTGCTAATTGCTTCTTTCTAACTTACCCTATGATCAGAAGTATTCCTGCCTGGTCCTTTCTAGGGGCTTATTCAAAGTGGAAAAACTGTGGCTGGCACCGACTCACCCTAAGGGTATGTTCACAAGGCTTACGCTTTGTATTTTAGAAGTACGAGCTGTTCAGCGTGTACTTCCAAGCGTGAGGGGGGGCGGCCCCCAGCTGGCCCCAACCACTTTCATTATCACTTGTCACTTCTCTCTCCACCGGCGTACAATCAAGGGAGACGGATGTAATTATCTAATTACGCTGAGTGAACATACCCTAACACCCTTCTTTGGCACTCAGAATCCCTCCCCGATGTAGACTATTTTCTAGAGCCCATTAGGGTTACCTTACATATATGAAATTATTGCAAATCTAAATTCCCCTTTGCGTCCAAGGCTTCACCTATGGTTTCCTTTTTGTGTACACCTCTTCTGCCCTTTAGCTCTTCGGGGCTCTTTGCTCAGCCGTGGCTGGGGATTGTTTTATTTAGATTAGTGGACATAGCGGAGGACCAGGATAGGAAATTGATCTAATTTGAAGCTTTATAAAAGAATTACAACCTTCCCACGAGATCTCATTTTCATTACTTACAGATTACTCACCTTCTCTTATCCCTTTTTTTGACACCAGTATGCTATCTATACCCACCCAGTTTGAACTTCTGTGTAAGACAGGTACCTCAATGGGACTGATTTCAGCAATATACTCTATCCTATCAGATCCCAATCCAGATGAGGATATAACACATAGCCAAATGGTCGAAAGGAAAACATATTTGGGTAGACCCATACCATATTCCACCTGGCAGGGCTGTTTGGAAAGCTGCAGTAAAAACTTCTGTGTGTACGACGTACAAAGAAAATTTGTATAACATTTTATTGTTCTGATATCACACTCCTGCCATCCTACATAAATGGAATCCACAACTCCCATGATCACGTTGGCGCTGTGGCCGCTCGGTGGGCACACTTCCTCATATTTTTCTGAGACTATTCGATTCTCCAGATCTCGTGATAAGTGAGAGACTTCCTCGCTAGGTTTTTTTGAAACAAGGATCCCTCTGGACCCTCTTACATACTTACTCAATGGTCCAGTCACAGGATTCTCCAAGACAAAATCTTAACTCCTATCCCATATTCTTACAGCTGATAGATGTCTGATCTCAGGAATGTGGCGGCAGTCTCTCTCACCAAACATACCGGATCTGTAACAAAGGATCAGTGAGGTTCGCCGGATGGAATACTGTATATGATGACCTCTAGTTTCCTTTGATAGAGTATGATCTATTTTGAATATATTTTGGATTCTACACCCCCCTTAAGATAATATTACTTCACCAACCTCACCCGTCCTCCCCGACCCACTGTCCTAAATTCTTCCTTTTTTGTGTCAAGTCTTTGTCTTTGTCAATGTTATGCCTTTGTATTGAAATTTTGGAAAATTTCTAATAAAAAATACAACAAAAAAACAAAAAACAAAGGGACATTCCCTTCATCTAGAGAAAAAAAAAAGGATTCAATCTCCAGAGGAGAAAAGCCTTCTTCAACATGAGAACTGTGAATCTGGGGGATAGCCTGCCTGAGGAGCTAGTCACAGCAGGAACAGTTGAAAGTTTCAAGAAAGGCTTAGATAGCTACTTACTACTAAATAATATTCATACTTATGTAGCCATATAAAACATCTAGATCCTTCATCAGTAGGGGAAACAAAACTTAAAAATTCCCTATCCCCCTCCCTTCATCCACATCTTTCCCCAATCTTGGTTGAAATTGATGGACATATGTCTTTTTCAACCATACTAACTATGTAACTATGGAGCATGAACCTCTACTGTGTTTTGGGACAAGAACCCAGAAGTGAAGAGTATATCATTAGGGAGCTCTGAAATACCAGCCGTGGAAGACAGGTAGGTCCTTTTTTTCCACCAACCTGGCCCTATTTCAAATGAATTTTCTTCCACTGGACAAATATAAATAAAAATAATTTTCCGTGGCATGCTACACCACAGGCATCCGTCACACCACATAGGGAACCTGGTGTAAAAAAGTAGTGGTCTACATCCATTGTCCAGGTGGAAGAGGGTCCAAGCTGAAGCTTTATACCAGGGCCTACAAGCCTTTAGCTATGCCCCTGCAAGTAGAGACTATGGCTGACCCTGTTGTAGGACAACCAACCCTTGCTCTATTCATTCTGCTAAACACCTGTTGGCTTTACACATCTAGAGATTTGCGTGACAGGCAGTTTTAGACTCACACTTCCTGGTCAGACTGTAGGTGGTTCTATAGTAGTGATTAGCATATTTAGCTTCTTTATTACTAGTTGAGTGTTACAGTAACATAAGTGCAGGAGATTTAATCGGTAGAAAACAAATTTGTAGTAAACAGGGCTCCAGGGAGTGAAAACAAGTGCTTATCAAAGGTAAACAATCTAATCTTGTTAGAGATAAAGATTCTTCTCCAATCCAATATGGTGACATCACTCCCTGTCTAATCATTAAAGGAGATATAAATGGTAACCTAGAGACACTTATGTGCACTCAGAGCAGAGAAAAGTTCTCTCCTGACCAGTGCGATTTCAATAAAGCAATGTATTTAGTAAATGTATTTTTTTAACTTTCTCTACATGTTGAAAGCTAATTCTTGCAGTGAGAAAACCCCGTTATCTCTGCATGGACATTTTAAAAAATCCTTAAAGGGATGTTATCGTTTGAACTATTCGTGCTCTTGAGCTAATTCTATGAGATTGAATTTGAAATCCAGGGGCGAGTCTCTTCTCTCAGCAGGCGTGTCTCTCCTCTCAGCAGGCGTGTCTCTCCTCCCAGGAGGCGTGTCTCACCTGCCAAGAGGAGTGTCTCTCCTCACTGAAGCTGTGACATCCTCATTCTATGTGAGGCAGCCGAAGCAGAAGGATGTCTGGAGAGAACAGATCTGCAGCCTCCTGCATGCTTCTTATGTGTCTGCAGAGTTTCATCTCCAGGCTCCACAAGCTCCTTGCTGTGCTATAACCAGTTATACACACAGCCTGAACTGATGAAACACATGTGAGGAAGCACACTGCCCTCCCCTCCTCCCCTTCTGTTACCAGACAGGAGACTGTATGACTGTGGTATATGGAGGAATACACACTGCCCTCCCCCCCTCCTCTCCCTCTGTTATCAGGCAGAAGACTGTGGTATATGGAGGGAACAGAGGATGTAACATTGTGTCATATGAGGGGATCTGTGACTTAAACAGCCAGTAATTACCCAGATCATTCACCCTAGAGCTGGGAGATGTGTATAGAGCCAGCAGCCCTTGGTTTTACTTTCAGTTTCAACATCGCAGAGGGAAGTAAACACAGAGTGTGCAGGCAGCCAATCCCAGCGCAGGGGGTGTGTCCGGGGTGATTCCTGGCTGGGGGCATATCCCAACAGGCTTCATGAACTGTCAGCCACCCAATCCCGGTGCTGGGGGCGTGTCTAAGACCGGGATACGACCGGGTTGTGTCCCGACTAGCCAATTACAGAAAAGGGGGCATGTCCCGACTAGCAGCAGCAGAAATAGAATACAGATTTACAGAAAAGCTCATCTCTGCTAAACTAAGTGACTGAGTTAATGCATCCCAATTACAAAATTGCTTATTTTTACTGTCCCCATAATCTGAGACATGATCTTTGTAGCGATACAACCCCTTTAAGTCTGTAGCTGCATGGCGAGTGTGAAGCAGTGGGAGTGGAGAGTCAGGTAGGCTATCCAGAGACACGGCAAGGGCAGCCTCTGCTTTCAGGATCACTGTATACCTAGCTCTTTATAAACGTATGTAACAGCCACCAAGATTACCTTCAGGATCTCTAGCTCCATTTCTAAACAAAAAATCACTATAATTCATGGCGCTTGGTAATGCAAATGCGAGCTGTGTTCTATGATCAGATTTTAGATTTAGCTTTGAAAATGGGTCCTGCTGTTGGTATAGGTCCCTGTAACTTGATGGGTTAATATAATTGACATAAAAATAAACCACAAACAGACAAAACAAAACAAAAAAACAACAACTTTTAGTCCGTGCCTAACAATCCTAAAACTATGTATTCCTATATATTTCTATTGACAGTCCAGAAAACAATTAGACTATGTCTACACAACAATGATTTACAGTCGGATTTTTAAGCAGATTCAGTATTTAGAATCCACCAAAATACAACTATAAACCATCCGCCAATAGAAAATCCGAGCTGTAGTCTATGCAGTTCAGATTTTCTGAGGTCAGATTTTAAATCTGAAAATCGGGTCAAAACTGATGTACTATAATCCACCATATTTCACTTGAAAATGGCGGATTATAGTACTGTTTAATTGAATGGGACAGCCAAAGTCCGAAAAGCGCAGCAGAACAGCGCACCAAAAATCAGTGCAAAAAATGAAAACCGAGTATACTGTAAAATATTGGTTGGATTCTGATCAGAATCTGCCGAGTATTTTGTCCTTTGCCGTGTGGACGTAGTCTTAAAGGGAAATGATAAGCTTATTATTATTGAAATGTAAGGAAAATACCTAAACAAGCAGGCCTGTTTCTTTTGGCGGGCAGTTACTCAGGGTGCTGCTCACCTTTGGGGCTGGAAGGGTGCAGTCATGGTGTGTATTGATGCCGTTGACTATAAACATTCAGTTAGCATCTAACTCTGCGCAGCCACTTTAGAACAGCCGTGCAGAGCTCGCGGCTGCACATTAGCTGTACAGCCAAACTCTCCAGGGAAAAATCAGGGACAGTTAGTTGACATCCCTGCCTTCTCTATCTTTATGAGTTATCATATACCTTGAACTTTATGGCTGCATGTTTTGCCACATTATGTTTAATTTTTTTTTTTTTCGACAGATGGAAAAGACAGGGTTAAGGTACATATACCTTAAAGGGGTTGTCTCACTACAATGATTGGGTTTTAATTAAAAGATCTTTAAAAAACAAGCAGCTTTGCAATATATGTTCATTACAAATGTCCTACTGATTTTGAGTTATCCCTGTTAGTAGTAGTGCATCAGCTCCTGAAATCCCTATAGCAGCTGACCTGTTGATCTTTATCTCACTGGCTGTCAGTGCTGATGACTCATCTATTTCTGAATACAGGTCAGAGCACAGAGCCCCTCCTGCACAGTATGCTTCTGTAGGGAAGGGAGGGGGAGGGCTCTGGCTTCTGTGTCTGTGTAGCTGGATTAACCCTGTGTGTGCCTGCTCTCTCCTGCTCTCTACACAGATTGAGGAGAGCAGAGATGAGGCTGATCTGTAAGTCAGTAGATGTGACAGCAGTGAAGTGTGTTACTATAATCATGATGTGTCTGTGGAGCTCTGACTATACTAATAGAACAGATCAGGGGGGCATGTGAACGGTTCATGCTCTGCTGTATTAGTGACACATTGTGATTATAGTAACTCACTTCCCAGCTGCCCTGTGTCTGTTCTGACAGGGTTTGTTTGTTGTTGCTTGAGATGTGGAGATTTGTATGCTAAGCAGGGGGTATAGGAACACTTACATCCCCCTGCTCTGCTATTAGCATACACAGCTTCACAGACCTCTCCACACTCATAGATCAGCTCTCTCCCTGTTGTCTCCTGACTCTGTGGAGCTGACAGTGCAGCTGATCTAGCAGTGAGCAGCCTGCAGCAGACCTAGGAAGGCACACACAGGGTTAACCCTGGCAGCAAACCCCATTGCCCTTCCCCTGCTGTATAGAAGTTATGGAGGAGAGCTTTCTGTGTGCTGAGGGGAGGGAGGGGAGAGGGAGGAGAAGAGGCAGACAAGAAGCACGTCCCTAAATTCAAAAATCCTTTGCTGCCAGAAGCATTGAAGTAGGCTGAAAGCTTGTAATGAGACAACTCCTTTAACATATACCTTATCCCTGTACACTTTTTACATATATAAATATATGCAAATGGAGAATAGAGCCTAGTGTATGTGTCCATGTTTGTAAATGTATGCCTTTGTATTTGTCATAAAAATATAATCAAACCTATCCAATCAAATTGCAGTCAATTGACAGACTATAAATAAGCTAAGAAAAAAGAAACACAGATATCAAATTTCAGCTAAAGTGTATGTTTGGGACAAGCTTACCGTATTTTGCAGTGCAGTCAAATCCTATCCTATTTTCTTTTAGTAACACTATACTACTGGTGAATAATGTTTTGTCCCCTTACAAATGGAAATAGGACCAGGGACAACATAAACATCGTTTGGTCATTGTGCAGTTGTGAGCCGCCATACACAGACTACAGACCATATGCCTGTCAGTAATTCCTGTTGTTTATAGCACTTTATGTTTACTTCCTCTGATGAAACCAATATTTGGTAGAAATGCGTTGGGAATGGTTGTATCTTGAGTGCTATCCAGTTATTTATACTGTTTGCTTGTTCTACAATGTGTGTATATCCCCTTTAGGATAGGTGATCATGTTTGGTACAATTAGGTACTGTTAGGGAAAATCTGATGGGGTCGCCCTTTTTGGGACAGGTGCTCCACCTAGAGTGCTATCCAGTTATTTATACTGTTTGTTTGTTCTACAATGTGTGTATATCCCCTTTAGGATAGGTGGTCATGTTTGGTACGGTTAGGGAAAATCTGATGGGGTCGCCCTTTTTGGGACAGGTGTCCACCTAGATTTGCTATCAGTTATTTATACTGTTTGTTTGTTCTACAATGTGTGTATATCCCCTTTAGGATAGGTGGTCATGTTTGGTACGGTTAGGGAAAATCTGATGGGGTCGCCCTTTTTGGGGCAGGTGCTCCACCTAGTCGTCATCACTAAGATAGACAACATTGTAGGGATAGTGTATAACATATTTGTTTTATACCTTTGTATCACAAACTATTAGACTATATTACTATTATTTGTGGTCCTGTATTTTATTGCTCTCCAAGTGATGTATGAGCCTGTTTGTGACTATATTTTTTCATCTGTCGTGATATGGAATTTCTAGAAGCAATTGAATCCATTTGAAATAAGAAAAGAAGACCTAAAAAATCATGAAGGTTGGTAAGAAACAGTCATCTCTCTTCTCTCCCGGATCCTAGAATGCCTATCGTCCATATCCTCCTCCTTCTCCTCCCGTCTCCTAAAACTAAATGTGGAGAAAACTGAACTCATCATCTTCCCACCGTCCCACTCCATCCCTCCATCTGATCTCCACATATCAGTCAACGGCTATACACTCTCACCTGTTGCGCAAGTCCGCTGCCTTGGGATAATGTTTGACTCCGCTCTGTCTTTCAAACCACACATCCAAGCCCTTACTTCTGCCTGCCACCTCCACCTGAAAAATATCTCTCGCATCCGCTCATTCCTCAACTTCAACTCTACAAAAATACTGGTCCATGCCCTTGTTATCTCTTGCCTTGACTACTGCAACATACTTCTCTGCGGCCTCCCGTCTAGCTCTCTTGCTCCCCTTTAATCCATCCTCAGCTCTGCTGCCCGGCTCGTCCACCTCTCTCCTCGCTACTCACTGCCTCCCTCCTCTGCCAGTCCCTTCACTGGCTACCCATTGCCCAGCGAATTCACTTCAAGTTACTAACCATGACCTATAAGGCTCTCCATAACCTCTCATCTGTGCCTTAATCTCCAGATATCTCCCCTCTTGCAATCTCCGCTCTTCACAGGACCTTCTTCTCTGCTCTCCTCTTATCAGCTCCTCACACAACCGTCTCCAAGACTTCTCCCGTGCTTCCCCTACACTCTGGAACTCACTGCTCCAACACCTCAGACTCTCACCCACCTTCCCCAGGTTAAAAAGCAAACTGAAAACCCATCTCTTCGGGACTGCCTATACCCTACAATAACCTAGCAGCCACTGCGCTACCCCAAAAACACGTCTGCCCCTCACCTTCTGTCTCCTTCTCCTCCACTGTAGATTGTAAGCCCTTGCGGGCAGGGCCCTCACTCCCTCACGGCTTTCACCGCGCCCTCTGCGACGCTGGGATCTCCTCGGTCGGCAGCTCTGCCGGCCGAGTAAATCCCTGAGAGCTGCGTGACAGCGTAAGCGGCACGATAATGTCACGCCGCTTACACTGCTCAGCAGCTCCAGGAGTGGGACGCGGGGACCCTGGCGAGGTGAGTACTTTTTTTAAATTTTATTATTAGCTACTACCTGGCTACAGGAGCATCACCTGGCCATAGGGGCATCTACTGGCTACAGGGGCATCTACTGGCTACAGGGACACCTATTGACTATAGGGGCATCAACCTGACTATAGGGGCAAATTTCTTCACCTCGCCTTGAGTGCAATTTAGCCTAGGAACCGCCCTGCCCAAATGTGTGCGTTATTGTATACATTGACTTCTATGGCTGGACGAATCGACACAGTGTATGTCTTTAGTATCTGTTTCATGACCTTATGTCATGTGTCCTTTTTTAACAGATGGAGGACGCAGGATGCTGTGCTTTTTAAAGCTGAACAAAACTGTATATATTACAGGATACATTTTTTTAAAGTATATGTCAATGGAAAACGTATCCTAGCGTATGTGCCCATGTTGTAAACGTATACAGTTGTATCCGTCGTAGAAATAGAAACAAACCTACCCCATCAAATTTCAGGGAAAACGGAGTGACAACCAATAGAAAAGAGAGTTAAAAAATAAATAAAAAACAGACGTCAAACATCTGCTCAAAACAGTGCACGTTTGGCATATGTTTAGTGTATACGTTATAACGTACATGTTTTGTATAGTGGTCAAATGTGATGTGAATTTAGGGAGACATGTATGGTACTAGGCGCATAAAAGTGCATTTTCACATTTATATTTCAGTGTATAAAGTGCCTGAATGTATGAAAGTAGTTTTTGTGTGATTATAGATGAAGTCTAAAGTTCATTGCACCTCGCCTGTGTGTTTAGTGCATTATTGAACTTAGGCTCATTAGTAGTGTGCCAAACATGTATAAAGGCTATAAATAGGCTGGGAATAAGAGAAGTCATTAGAATAGCATGTCAGTGAATAGAAACTATGGTACGGATCTTGCTTGGAGGACACAGGTCCCAGCAAGACCTGTGATGTGCTGGCTCTTGCTGTATGTAGAATAAAGGGTGAGAGCAGCAAACATAAACTTCAGATTTAATGTAGTAAAAATTAAAAATTTTAAACTCTGAACAACATCAGTGGGTTATTCAATGTAAAATTCGTTTTAGATTCTATTAAATTTAGATACATTTTATAGGAGATATTTTTAGATTTTTGGGATATTACATATTTTTATATTGATTTTATATGATAAAATTTTTTATGAAATTTAAACAATAAAATGTTGTATAGTTTGATAATAATCATTAATTACTATTATTATGGCACTGGTGTAAGTTGAGATATTTTGGACATTTTTTCCCTAACTGCAAATCTAGCTCCACTTCGACGCCTCAGGCTCAGGCAGACCACATTGAGATAGATCTGCCTGTCCGAGCAGTAATGTGCCTAATTTTGTCGACCCGTATTCAGATATGTGTCTAATATTACGAGTGTGGTGCGACACACCTCTGTAACGCCCCATCATGTTAGGCGCATTAGAAAGTGTTGTCTTGCGAACAATGCGCCTAACACATTCGTTTGGCGCATTAGACATCGTAGCCGGCTCACTTTGGTACACCAGAAATGGGTGAAAAACCCGATCATACATGTCTCCATTAGTCTTAGACATCCCAAATGTAACATAGTGAAAGGTAGGACAGAAATCAATTTGCCAGTCTGTGACGCAATTGCCAATTAACCACCATTGATCAAAATCTACACAATTTAGGCACTGTGACTAGTCATGACCGGTGCGCACTTGTACCCGACTGTATAGAAAACAATATTTTGTACAGCTTTTCAAAGTGGGTTTCTTATAGACTTTACACAATGGTGGTTTTGTTTCCACTCTTTTACCACTACTTTGTAAGGCCAGGTTCTCATGGCTTAATTTAAAGAAGTGAATAATTTCAACAGCGCAAACAACACGCAATAGCCCCAAGGTAGATTTCTGCCTCCTGTACTTAAGTCTGTTACAGTGCGTATTCGCCTGAAAGAACTGACGTCAATTCTAGTCAAATATGTGATAAATTATGATCGTAAAATATGAAGGTGTGAATGAAGATGTATGCCAGGTGTACTGAACATTGTTTAGCTAATGATTTAGCTGTGCTACCTAACTAGCTGCTGCATCTTCCGTATACTATGATTGTTTCCATGTTTGGGACTTTTTAATGGATTAATAAAATTTGAAGATATTTTTTAAACATTCCCGGCTGCAGTATATGAAATCTTCCAGGAGCTGGCTCACCTCTCGTGAAGCTTGAACATTGTTTAGGGCGTATTTCTGCACGTATTTCAGCAAAATTACACCTGAAATATGTCCTAAAAGAGAACACCCCCTTATGAACAACTTAGGTGTGAAAAATCTCAAAATTCCACCATGCATGGAAAATTTACACACTACACAGGCAAAGCTAGGACCATACCACCCTCTGGTGGCCTAACTAATTCATCAGTCTTTTTCCATTTCTTTAGATTTTACATTAAAATCTTAAAGGGCACATCCACATCACAAGTAAAATTTATTCATCAGATTCTAACACCGCGTCGCAGTTTTCAACATATATTTCATGTGGATGTTAGGATTTTTAATTCCATCGGATTACACATCAGAAAACAAGTCCCATTCATCTCTATGAGGTTTTGGACGCGGATCCGACATACAAATGTTTTGGACACGTTTTTTTATGTGGAATCAATGGAAGAATAAAGACGTTAGACGTTTTGGGTTTTTTTTTACCCTAAAAAAACGACGTAGAAAATATGCATTGTTTGAACTACAACACATATTTTCTATTGAGGTCAATGGGTATGATTTACATTCGGTTTTAGACGAGTATCTCAAATCAGGACTTGAAATACTTATTGTGTAGACGGGTCCAAAGGGTTATTCACTTTAATATAAATTAAGATAGTTGCCCCCCAAAAATGAATAAGTGTGTTTTAATCTGCGTCCATGTAGATGAAGTGCTGCTGTCACCGTGTATGTGTGTCATGGGAAAGAAGGTGGGTAAGGTGCTGCAGCATCTGCAACCCAACCTGTTTTAATTTACACATGGACCTTATATGCACCTGTAAAGTTACCGTGTTTCCCCGATAGTAAGACAGCGTCTTACATTCTTTTTACCCCCCAAAAGTCCCAGTATGTCTTACTTTCGGGGTATGTCTTATATAGGGCAGGTATAGGGCCAGCTGTAGACAGGTATAGGGTCGGCTGCAGGCAGGTATAGGGCCAGCTGTAGGCAGGTATAGGGCCAGCTGTAGACAGGTATAGGGCCAGCTGTAGACAGGTATAGGGTGGGCTGCAGGCAGGTATAGGGCCAGCTGTAGGCAGGTATAGGGCCAGCTGTAGACAGGTATAGGGCCAGCTGTAGGCAGAAAAACACTTACCTGGCTCCCCGCTGCTCCGTCTCCCGCGCCGCGCCGCCTCCTCGCTGCTCCGGCCTCCCGCGCGCTCATCCCGGCACAGGCAGTGATGTCATCAGGCCGCGCTACGTCTTACTTTCCGGGTACGTCTTACATTAGGCGACCTCCCCAAGACACCGGTACGTCTTACTATCGGGGGTGTCTTACTATCGGGGAAACACGGTAGCTGTACATAAAGCTGTTTTCTTTTCTTTTTGTGTGCTTGAGATGTGTAATAAATGAAGTATACTGTATGTGTTTTTTGTTTTTTTTTTAAATGTGATTCGAATTGGAACTCCTAGGTGAAATTCTTATCAAATGTGTTTGTTTTTTTAAAAAAAAACATGAATTTTTATGCTTTTTTTTAATCCATGTCCATTACAATTAAATGCAACATGGGGAACCAGGCTTACTATACCAAAATTTGTTTAGACCCCAGTGCATTATTCAGTGCATTATTTCTGTTGGGAATGAGCACTGTTTTTTTTTTTTTTAATTTACACAATTCAATGTATGGTATAAATGTGATGATAACGTTATTCTGAGGGTCAGTACGATCCCGCTGATAAAAATGTATATATTTTTAGTTATTTTTGTCTGCCCTACCTGCCCCAAATGAACACATTTTTGGTCTCCATCAAGCCATTTAGTCCTATGGATAGATTTATCGTATACCTGAGGAGCTTTCTCGGCGTACATGTTAAATGGGCATCAAAAATGTGGTGTGTACCGAGTCTTAAAGGGGTTGTCTCACTACATTAATTCATCTTACCTCAGTCTTGTTTTCTTGGTTTCACTTTCAATTCAGGGGCGTGTAAACTGGCTTCTACTAGGCTGTAGTAGAAGCCAGGTCTGTAGCTATAGTAACCAGTGCTGGTAGCCTATCAGAAGAGATCAAACAGGTCTGTAGCTATAGCGACCTGAGGGGATATCTCTGAATATGTAGGATACTGTTAATGGACACATATTGCAAAATAACTTGTTTTAGCAAGAAAAGCAATCCTAAGCATAAAAAGCAATCCTTCTAGTTAGACAACCCCTTTAACTGTTTAGTTGTAAAAGCAACTGTGTACGAGATAAAAATAAAAAAAGAGATTCTTACATAACTTTAACCTACCACGGTCAAAATAACGTGGTTCTTTGTTTGTTCCCTCCTCGATTTCCCAAAGCAATAACTTTATTTTTTCACCTACATAGACATATGAGGGATTTAATTTTGTGGGACAAGATGTACTTTCTAATAGTGTTATTCATAGTAACACAGAATATACTGAGAACCGCAAAGAAATTCTAAGTGGGGCAAAATGTGAAAAAAACATAATTGCGGGAGTTTTATGGCATTCAATATTCTATAAAAATTATGTGTTATCTGTATTCTACAGGTTTATATGCATCCGGCAATACCAAAAATACCAAATATGTAGGGTTTCTGTTATGTTTTGGTACCGTAAAAAAAATTCCAAACATTTTCTACTTTTGAAATTTGCGCCACGGCGCCATTTTCTGTGACCAATAACTTTTTTGTACTAACACCTACAGATGTTAGTGAGGCGGCTTTTTTGCACGCTGAAGTGTACTTTTTATTACTAGCAGTTTGGAATGCATGCAACTTTTTTGATTAAATGTATTCCAATTTTTATGGGACGTGAAATGACCAAAAAAAAACACAATTTTGGCATTTGAAATTTTTTTCTTCTACAGTGTTCAGCGTTTGGGATAAATTATGTTATATTTTAATAGATCAGACTTTTTCAGATGCGGTGATGCCAAATATGTGTCACTTTTTATTATTTTATTTTTTATTTGTAAAATGGCAAAAGGGGGTGATTAAGAACTTTAAAACGGGGGGCGTGGCCAGGCATGAGGGAGTGAGGTCGTGTGGGACGAGAGCTCCTCCAGAGGCCCTCATTATATGACTTTCTAGGCCCTTCATCATGGGCAAAAACCGTAATAAGAAGGCACCCTTGGCGCCCGGATCATCTCAGGACCCGTCGGGGCTCTCCATCTCCAACTATTTTGCCCCCCTGCAGCACCTGAGGGAGGACGGATCCCCTTCCCGCGCCGCGGAGCAGCCGGCGCCATCTTGCGCTCCGGCCAGAAGATCACGCCGGGCCGCCCAACTTCTCGCTTCAGCAACACCATCGGGTCTTACTGCCACCTCGACGAGCAGCAGCGGCGGCACGGACGCCCGCATACCTGGTGGGGACCGGAGCATCGCGGAGGCTGAAGCCGACGGGCCTGCACCCAGGGACCGGAACCACCGACCTCTGATGCCGGATGCCGGCGGTGCTGCGCAGGCCGCGCTGCGCCCCAACCCAGAGGCCGCACATCCATCAGGTCGGTGCGGGAGGGGAAGCGGCTCCCCCGCGGGCAGGGAGAAACCTCTTGCTCCCGGAGTGCCACGTGATCCAGCGGTGAGCATGTCGGAGGCACACAGCGGGTCCCATCCTTCCTCTCAACTCCGCCCAGCCACCCTGCAGGGTGGATCGGGGTCTCACTCTCCCCTGGGGGCCTCGTATAACTGGGCAGCTGAAGGCCCACGGGACACAGGAGGCACCATTCTGATCCCTGGCCTAACGGGTGGTGCAGAGCGCCATCAGACACCGGGGCCCGCACTGGACTCTCCTGGCCCACAGAAAAAGCCCACAAGCCGCTACCCCGACCTATCTACTGGCCCAGAGGGACGGATGCCGCCCCAAGGGGTAGCTCAACCTGCTCACCAGCCACAGGCAGGAGCTGAGGGGACCAGCGCTGCGGTTTCTCGCTCCCAGATGGAGCCTACAGTTTACACAGCCCAGAAGAGCCCAGTGTCAGCTATTATGGACTCCACCATTGCCATCTCCAGCCCCTCTCTGCAGGAGAGCCCTATGGGTGCAGGCTTTGAGGGGCCATCTGTAGGATAGTGGATCAACCACATTATGTTCACTAATTAAAGTCCTATGTATGACACTTGTGAAGTATTTAATTGTATTCTGCTGTTTGGCCACAAGAGGCCGCTATTTCTGGTTTCTGAGATATGCAAATGAGGCACATGTTATAACACTCACATGGCGTCGGCCATTTTGGAAAAAGGACAAAGAGACTGAGAGAGCAAGCTGCAAGCAGCTGGACACAGGAGCAGAGCCAGAAAACGATCCAGCTTCCCAGAACCTGCCAGGCTTGGAACTGAGTGTGTCCAGTAACTTAGGAGAGCCTGACTGCCTACACAGACGTCGTTCCCCGAATGAGAGCCCGGACAAACAGGACAAGCTGCCGAGACAGAGAGGACCATCTGCAGCCAGACCATCCACTCCATCCACAAGGATCTGCACCAGAGGACAGGAATTGTTGGCCATCTGTAAGGTACCTCAGCGGATGCGTGCACGCCAACGAGCTCAGAACTGTGGGAAGGCCTGCTACTAGTTTAGTTAGGTTAGGTTCAGCTACAGGCCAAAGGAGGGTTATCCAACTACACCTTCCTGTTCAGGACTTGGAAAAGAGCTTGCTAACACAGTGTTATCCATGTGAACCGGTTCACCTCTGAGAGAAAGTTTTGTGTCACATGTGCCTTTGTGAGGGAAATGGGTAGAATCATCTAAGTTGTAAGCTACTGTGCTGTACCACGGGCCCCTGCAGCCGCCACCACACACAATTATTCCCGTTAGTGCTTACGGTATTAAATGGTAAGGGTTTATCGGCCTTTCCGAACCCTTAGGGTTTAGGTAAAGTTCCCAAAAGCATCCAGGGGGATACACTCCTGGCGGCGCGTTTGGCAGCACAGTGGCCCAAGATAGTATTTGTTTTATCTGTGTTTGGGGATCTGTTCACTATCTTGTTCCAGAAAGTTCAGTAAAACAACCTGCTGTTGAGCCGGTGTTGGAGTCGTGTTCTTTGTCCGTGACTTCGCTGTATTCTGGTAAACCTGCCCTCGGTACTCGGCTTACACATGCAACGTGGCTTGGGGCAGCGGCGGGGCTCGGGGGGGAGGAGGTGTTGGTTCACACTCTACGCCTCTGGCCCTTGACTATGCGGGCTCCCCTGCTGCTCTGACCCCGTTGGACCCCCCAGGAAGCGCCTATATCCGCTCTGACAGTCCAACACAATCTCAGGCGACGTGGGCATCCAGCCCCAACTCCTCCACCTGGGGAAACAGCCCCCAACGCCAGGGCGCTGAATCCAGGTCTCAACCATCCCCTCGCCGGGGCCCATCGGATCTGCCCCAAACTCAGTCGCCAGGTCTCCTTCCTCCTGAAGATGCTGCGCTTGCACTGGAGGCTCACCCCGAGCTGCGTGCTCTGCTCTCTTTTCTGCCGTCTAAACAAGATCTACAGTCTTTGGCGCGAGAAATGCAACAATCCTGGAGAAAGGAGCTCCGCCCGGTCCAATCCAACGTGGCAGATCTACAAGTTCGAGTTCACCAGCTGGAAAAAGCTCAAGAATCAACGACCGCTCTTATATCCTCTCTTCAATCTTCAGTTTCGGGACAGTCTGCACAACATCTCCAACTTGCCTCGCATCTGGATGATTTGGAAAACCGCAGTCGACGCAACAACGTCAGGCTGAGGGGCCTGCCGGAGTCTGTCAAGCAGGGCGAGCTCACTTCCACCTTAACTAGGTTGTTCAACTTCATTCTGGGTCGCCCGGAAGGAACATTCCTGGAATTCGACAGAGCCCATAGAGCACTGCGCCCGCAGAGCACTGATCCATCTAACCCCAGGGACGTCATCTGTAGGATCCACCACTTTACGATCAAGGAGGAACTTATGCGCAAGGCCCGATTGATGCAGCGGATAGAATTTGAGGGGATCCTCTTGCATCTGTTTCCTGACCTGTCCCGGCGCACACTGCGCATGAGAGCGGCACTTAAGCCCCTCCTAGCGGCTCTTCAGTCTAAAAATATATCGTATAGGTGGGGCTTCCCCTTCTCACTGCAGGTTAGGCACCTGGACAAGACGCTCATCTTCCGCACTATGGAGGACTTACCCATCTTTATCTCGACCCTGCAATTGCCGGAGGTGACCCTTCCAGATTGGCCTGCTGCTATCTCCATGGACTCCGTCAATGACCTGCCTCAGCTACGTGGTAACCAGCGACTAGGCACCCACCTGGTGTCTTCTTTGCCTCAGAGGCCCCGACGCCGCCGAGACAGCCCAGACAGCCAGCTGCCAAAGCCGAGACCGCATCGCTGAGGGTTCCTTGCTCCGCGGACCAAGTCACGGTTCAATTTCTTGAATATGTTTGCCCTTGTGTTCTTACACTGATTGGGTCTCCCCCGTCCCTGGGGGATGCGGACTCCTGGATCTTTTCGATCCTGGGACTCGCGCTCCTGTTTTTTTTTTCTCATCTCCTCTTCTATTTTTTTTTCTTTTTTGTGGCGGTGGTCCCTGGTCCAGGTCCTTTGCCTTGGACGAGTCGACCTTGACTGCCCGTGGAGATGGTGGAGACTCTCTCAGTCATCAGTGGTGTTTTGCATTCTTTTACAAATCGATATGTTATAATATTGCTTAGCTCTTATCTGGCCTTTGGACCTGAGTAGGAGGTGGGACCGCCCCTTCCGGACCTTTCCCTCTTCCCCATAACCTTGTCCCTCATACCCCTTTCTGCCTACCTGCCCTTTTTTTCCCTTTCCTCTGGGAGGGTCCGGGGGGGGCGCTCTTGCCCGAGTGTGGTTGAGGGGGGCCTCTGGGGGGCGGCTCTCTGCGCTCCTTAGCGTGGTGGTGGTTTCCCTGTTTCCCTCCCGGTACTCCTCTGTCTTGGCTCTCCTTGGTTGGTACCTGGGAGAAACCCCCGATTAGGGTAGACCCTTAGTAACATGCATGGGGTTATGGCAGTTATATATCTGCTATTGTTAGATATTTGGCCTGATTTTGTTAGGCTTTTGTTTTTGATATTTGAAAGTTTCTTGACTGTTGGTACCACACCTTTTGACTGGCTTGGCGGAGCGCTGCCCCCTCCTCATAACGGGGACGTTGTGACTTATGCACCCTTCAACAATCGTTATGGCGAATCTACGCCTTACGTCCCTTAACATTAAGGGATTTAACGTCCCCGAAAAAAAGGTCGCAGGTCCTCTATCACCTCCATAAACAGAGAACGCACATTCTCTTTCTCCAGGAAACCCATCCCCTTTCCTCGCAAACCCAAAACCCTTTCCGTAACAGGTATTTCCCCAGTCTGGTGCCATAACAGTAGTTCTTCAGCCAAAGTCAAGGAGTGGCAATCTTCTTTCACAAATCACTTCCGTTACGGTGTTGACACCTATCGTGATGAGGATGACAGGGCCTTTATTGTCACTATATCTCTCCAAGGCCATACCATTACACTGTCAAAAATATACATGACAAACTCAGGCCACCTACCCTTTCCCTTTCGCTAAAACATTGGATGCCCTACTGCATTTTGCCCAGGGTCAGATCATACTGGGGGGGGGATTTAAATTTGGCGCTCAACCCGTCCCTAGACACCTCATCTGGGCACTCATCGATACCTCACCGCACACTTAACAGAGTGAAAAAGCTGCTCCATGACATGCATTTTGATGGACGTTTGGAGGTTGCTGCACCCCCAGGAGCGGGGACTTCACCTTCTTATTCCTTCCCCTCACAACTCTTACTCCCGCTTAGATTATATCCTACCGCAGCATTCCCTGCTTCGCTGGGTGGTGTCGGCCTCGGTGGGCAGCGTCCTCCACTCGGACCATGCCCCAGTGCACTGCGATATTAGCCTCCCTCATTACACCAGACCAGGGTTCTCTTGGAAACTGAATGAGTCACTTCTGTCGGATTCCCTATGTCTCCAGGACCTTCAGAACTGTACGGACACATTTATATCAGTTCACGCTGATGACCCCTCTTCCCCAGGGCCAAGGGGAAAGGCGTTGAAGTGCACTCTCAGAGGTGTCCTAATTAAGCATGGGGCGCGCCTCAAGAGAGAAGCTGCTGCGTAAATTGCGGGCCCCTTTCCTGACTCGCTTAGCCGCATTAGAGGCGTCTCAAAAGGACTTCGGGTCTGGAGACGGACCTGAGAGCCATGATCCAGAACGTCATGACATTCTTCAGCTTATGGAACTTAGGCATAAAAGAGACAGACAGCTCTGCTCTTGCTCATTCTATTCCGGGGGTGTAAAAAACCCGGGCAAGTTCTTGGCCCCGGGCACTTAGGGATAAGAGAGCGCCCTATTTGTCCCTTCCATAAAGACACCGGAGGTCGAGTGTCCCACTTAACAAACAGATCTTTGAGGGTCTTCCAGGACTACTATGCTCAGCTCTATAAACTCCCGAGGTGAGTGCACGAGGGAATCACTCCGTGAGTATTTGCTTTAAAAAGTCCCTTCCCCCCCTCCCTGAGGATTCCCTCGCCTCCCTGGAAGAACCCTTTTCCCAGGGAAAAGTTGGCTGCAGCCATTAACACCCTCCCATCTGGCAAAAGTCCAGGTCCGGATGGGGTTTACAGCTCTTTTCTACAAAGCTCTTCTGCCGGAATTGTCCCAGCCTCTCCTCCGGGCTTTTAATATGGTCTCCATGGGATCCCTTTTTTATCCGGCCTTCCTGAGGGGCCCCTATTGTGGTGATTCCAAAGGAGGGAAAGGACCCCTCTCAGTGCCAAATTATCGGCCCATATCGCTATTCAACACGGATGCGAAGATTTTCGCTAAGTTGCTGGCGCTCAGACTCAACCCTCTCCTCTCTACCATTATTCACCCGGATCAGGTGGGATTTGTGCCGACCAGGAGGCGAGGGACAACACTCTTAAGACATTCTCCCTGATCCACCAGGTTTTGCCTTCAGAAAACCCCGTGCCTTCTCCTGTCCCTGACGCGGAGAAGGCATTTGATAGAGTAGCTTGGCCCTTCTTTTAGCGGAGTGATAGAGTCTCTGGGACTTGGCCCATTATGCGGAAAGGGTAATGGCCTTATATACCTCACCCCAGGCTCAAATCAGAATTAATGGGAAATTTGTCCACTCCTTGACAATCAGAAATGGTACCAGACAGGGATGTCCTCTTTCCCCCATCCTATACGTTTTGGCCATGGAACACCTGCTGAGGGCGCTCCGGGAAAGACCCCCGGGTGGGGGGAATCCGGGTCCGTGAGCATCAGTTCAATGCTCGGCTTTTGCTGACGATCTACTCTTGTCTTGGGGAACCCCCCTTCCTCCCTCCCGAGAGTAATGGAGATATTAGACGAATATAGCCTGCATAGCAATCATAAGATAAAAAATGTCAAGAGCTATGCTATGGGCTTCAATATTCCACGACCCGATCTGAACTCGCTGAGAACATCCTTCCCCTTCTCATGGGAGGAGTCTTATTTCAAGTACTTGGGGTCCACATTCCCTCAAACCCAGACAAATCTTTGATCTCAATTTCGCTCCCCTTCTAGCCAGGATTAAGCAGGATTTTTTGGGAAAAGGGACAACAAAGATTTTTCGTGGATTGGGGGGATAAATTTCTGAAGATGAATACCTTACCCCAAACTGTTGATCTGTTCCAGGCAATCCCATCCTTCTCCCTAGGCCCTTTTTTAGAGACCTTCGGAAGATAATCTCAAAATTTGTATGGGCAAGGGGCAAACCAAGAATAGCGGAATCCCCCCTTTCTAGGCCAAAGCAGAGGGGGACTCTCTTTACCGGGACTTTCAAGCTATTATCTGGCTGCGGTGGCGTTTAGAACCCTGGATTCCTTCAAGGGGGGCGCTTCCAAACTCTGGTGAGGTTGGAGACCCGATATATGGGGCCCCAACCGCAGCCTTGCCATGGTTGTCGCGCTCAGTATTACCTCGTGGTTTGATTAGCACGCGTCCCGCTGCTAGCCCAGACCCTGTCCTAATATATAGGTCTAGACGCTCCAGGTTGGGTCTGTTTGACGTGGGCGGTCCATGCACCCCATTGCTTGGTAACCATGATGTCCGAGCTCTCTCACTTTCCCGCGCTGACTCGCTTGCTGGGATCAGGCACGGGTGCCTCGGTTCTCGACAGGGTCCTCGAGTCAGGGAATTTGAGGGATATGATGTCTGGTAGGCGCCGACGGTAACCCGGCGTGTTTTGCAAGGTTTCACTATTTTTCCAGCTGCGCAGCCTGTATGCTAGATGAAACGAACACTCGTGGTGCATAGACCTCTTACCCCCTTTGAGCTGTGGTGCCTTGGTAATACTCAGAAAGAAGGGCTCCCCTTTAGGCCTGTATAGGCTTATTCTCACCTCTCGGTCCTGTGACAAGCTGCCGTTTCAGCACGGTTGGGAGAGGGAACTCGGCACCGTACTCTCGGAAGAGGTGTGGTCCAAAGCCTTCCAGCTGATCCACAGATCCTCGGTGTCCTCCAGGGCCCACGAGCTCAACTATAAAATAGTTACAAGATGGTACCGGGTGCCAGCTCTTCTTAATCACTTCTCCCCGTCCATCCCTGCAGTCTGTTGGAGATGTGGTAAGGAGAGGGGTACTATGACCCACGTATGGTGGAGCTGCCCTGCTCTGCAACCTTTCTGGGTCGGGGTCCTGAACTTAATCCAACACATCACGGGGATTAGCCTCCGGGCGACCCCCTGGTGCTGCTGTTTGGGTATCCCTTTACCCATTGCCTTGCTTTTAAGTCACATCTGGTGATGTTTCTGATCCTTGCTGCCAAGATACTCATCCCTAGACTTTGGCTCTCCACTGCCAGCCCAACCATATCGGACTGGATCCGAGAGGTCCATGTCCTTCAGCGCTTGGAGGAGTTCAGATCTGATTCCCCTTCGTCCTATAGCCGATATTTGAGTGTCTGGGAGGACTGGATTTCCTTTTGTGAAACAGACCGCTATCTGTCCCATGCCTAGAGGAACTCGCCCACAGTGCAGGATGGGGAGACACCTTGGAGAGGCTGAAGAATGAGTGGAGGGGATGGAGGGCTCCTAGCAATCTCTCCTTTTTTTTTAAGTGAGGTGGGGTGCGCCCGTCGAGCCAGCTGTTCTAAGTGGTACCCTCGTTTGCTTTCGGTTACTTTATGTCCCCATTTCTTTTGCCCTCCTTTCTTTCTTTCTTTTTTTATTTTTTCCCTGTTTTTCTCTAAGGTTTGTATAAGAGGTCACGTATTGATTCTCCAGGCAACGGCTCCGCTTGCGGGAAGCTTACATGCCATCGCCCTATCTTTTTTAGAAAGTTGTCTAGGATATGAACCACCTTGCAGTGTCTCAACCTTTCTCTGACATTTGCGTTTGCCCACGGGTTGGGATGGGTCAGGGGGAAAAAAAAAAAATGTACTCTGTACCCATTCCTTATTTTGATGTATCACTGCAATCTGATGACTTGTTGCAATAAGTGACTTTGTACTTTCATGTTTTTGCTATTCAAATAAAGATGTTTGAATTTGAAAAAAAAAAAAGAACTTTAAAACATTTTTTTTTTTTTTACTTTAACTTTCAGTCCAGTGCTTTTACCACTAGGGGTCAAAATCATTTATATAATGCATGAGGGTGTACAAAGATGGCGGTTTTACTACTTCCTGCCTGGGTCAAGAAGTAGTAAAACAGAAAACATGGCGGCAATGGAAGTCTTCACACCTGCACTGTTTCGCATTGATTTAGACACTGTAGCCATCTTTGTTGCAGCTTCTAAAGGGATAAACAGCGCGGGAGGGCAACAGCGCCCTCCCGCGCTGTAACCAGCATGTGCAGGTGGGTTATGGGGTTAACCTAATACTGAGGGGGAAATCTAAGTAGGGGACTGGGAGGGAGCAGCTGTCATACATATGCGTGGACAAAATTGTTGGTACTCTGCCATTTAAGAATCAAAAATCACTGAAAGTAATAATACATTTAAACGTACTGACAATTAACTAATAAAAATCAGAGATTGTGTTTGAATTGTGGTTCAACCTAAAAATTAAATTGGCCTGGAGAAAAATGAAAAGATTAAAGACAATTTGACCATAGGGACATGTTAAACTAAGGTGCATCCTATTATCAGCACCACAGATTTCTTCAAACTTGTAATCAGTCAGTCTGCATTTTTAAAGGTTGAATAGTAGTCATATTTTTCGGACTAGAAGACACACTTTTCCCCCCACAATTTGGGCTGGAAATAGGGGTGCTTCTTATAGTCTGAATGTACTGTCTCAGGCCTCAGGAGGCTGGAGTGGGGCGATGCTGTGGGAGGGTTCACTACAGCCGGCAGCCGCTGCTAACAGCAGGGATGGAGCAGACTCCATCCCTGCTATTAATACTTCAGAAGCCATGGCGATCGCGGCTGTGGCGTCTAGCTGAATGAGCAGCACTGTTCCTCCCTCTAATAATACCCACCCTCCCGCAACTTAATTGCAGGGGGGATTGGTTGCCATGGCAGGAAATCTCATGCAGGCTTCCGCAGCTGCCATGTATGTGCACCTTTTACACCCTGCCAATCACCCCACTTTTGCCATTTTACAAATAAAAAAATAAAAAAGTTACACATAATTGTTATTGCCACGTTAGTAATCCAATCTATTAAAATATAACATCATTTATCCTGTACGCTGTGCAGCATAAAAGAAGAAAAAGTCCAAACGGCAAAATTGTGTTTTTTTGGTCATTTCATATCGCAAAAAAATTGGAATAAAAAGTAGTCAAAAAGTCGCACCAATCCCAAAATGGTACTAATAAAAATGACACTTCCATCCACACTTCTTGCTTAAATTTTTTTTGCGGGATGAGTTGATGTTTTCATTTGTGCCATTATAGGATTTATATGATGCTTTGATCTCTTTTTATCAAGGTTTTTTGGAGGCAAAATGAACAATACACCAGTCTTGTAGAGTTGTTTGTTTTTACTTTTTACAGTGATCACCGTGTGGTATAAATAACATGCTAGCTTTACTCAGCATGATGATACAATTACAGAGATACCCAATTTGTATATTTTTTTTATGGCTTTTACACAATAAAAACACTTTTATTTACAAAAGAACACAAGTTTCTGTTTCGCCACATTCTGAGAGCTATCACTTTTTTTTCCTGAATACAGAGCTGTGTAGGGGTTTGTCTTTCCCGGGTTGAGTTGAAGTTTTTATTTTTTATCATAAAATAAATACAGTGGGTTTGGAAATTATTTAGAGCCCTTTACATTTTTCACTCTTTGTTTCATTGCAGCCATTTAGTAGTTCTTTTTTTGCTCATTAATGTAGACTCTGCACCCCATCTTGAAAGAAAAAAAAAAACAGATATGTATGCATATTTATTAAACAAAAAAAAAATAAATATCACATGGTCATAAGTATTCAGACCCTTTGCTGTGACACTCGTATATAACTCACATGCTGTCCATTTCCTTCTGATGCTACTTGAGATGGTTCTACTCCTTCATTGGAGTCCAGCTGTGTTTAATTAAACTGATTAGATTTTATTAAGAAAGACACACACCTCGCAACTTACAGTGCATGTCACAGTACATGAGAATCATGAGATCTAAGAACTGCCCAAGAAGATCAGAGACAGAATTGTGGCAAGGCACAGATCTGGCCAAGGTTACAAATGAATTTCTGCAGCACTCAAGGTTCCTAAGAGCACAGTGGCCCATAATCCTTAAATGGAAGAAGTTTCGGAAGGCCGAAACTCTTCCTCAATCTGGCCGTCCAGCCAAACTAAGCAATCGTGGGAGAAGAGCCTTGGTGAGAGAGGTAAAGAAGAACCCCAAGATCACTGTGGCTGAGCTCCAGAGATGCAGTACGGAGATAGGAGAAAGTTCCACAAAGTCAACTATCACTGCAGCCACCACTAGTTGGGACTTTATGGCAGAGTGTGCCGATGGAAGCCTCTCCTCAGTGCAAGACATATGAAAGGCAGCATACAGTTTGTAAAAAAACACATGAAGGACTCCCAGACTATGAGAAATAAGATTCTCTGGTCTGAGATAAGACGAAGATTGAACTTTTTGGTGTTAATTCTAAGCGCTATGTGTGGCGAAAACCAGGCACTGCTCATCACCTGCCCAATACAATCCCAACAGTGAAACAGGGTGGTGGCAGCATCATGCAATGGGGGTGTTTTTCAGCTGCAGGGACAGGGTGACTGGTTGCAATTGAAGGAAAGATGAATGTGGCCAAGTACAGAGATATCCTGGATGAAAACCTCTTGCAGAGTGCTCTGGACCTCAGATTGGGCCGAAGGCTCTTTTCCAACAAGACAATGAACCTAAGCACACAGCTAAAATAACAAAGCAGTGGCTTCAGAACAACCCTGACTCTTCTTTACTGGCCCAGAAAGAGCCCTGACCTAAACCCAATTAACCATCTCTGAAGAGACTTGAAAATGGCTGTCCACCAACGTTCACCATCCAACTGGAGGGAACTGGAGAGGATCTGCAAGAAGAATGGCAGAGGATCCCCAACTCCAGGTGTGAAAAACTTGTAGCATCATTCCCAAGAAGACTCAAGGCTGTTTCTACTCAATACTGAGCAAAGAGTCTGAATACTTATGACCATGTGATATTTCAGTTTTTCTTGTTTAATAAATTTGCAAAAATATCTACATTTCTGTTTTTTTTTCTTTCAAGATGGGGGGAGGGGTGCAGAATGTACATTAATCAGCAAAAAAAAAAAAAAAGAACTTTTTTGATCATATCAAAGGGCTGCAATGAAACAAAGAGTGAAAAATTTAAAGGGGTCAGAATACTTTCCATACCTACTGTATCACCTTGTGTGTACGAGTCTGATGCCGCTCTCCAAGTCTCCGTATAATCCATCTCCCCAAATAGTTGACTAGCACCATTTATCGCATTAAAAAGATGCAACGTTATTCAAATTTTCATAAAAACTATATCAAATAAGGAAACATAGCATATACACTACTCAAAAAAGTTAGGGATATTTGGTTTGTGGTTGAAATTTCAGGATGAACATATACACTCACCGGCCACTTTATTATGTACACCATGCAAGTAAAGGGTTGGACCCCCTTTTGCCTTCAGAACTGCCTCAATTCTTCGTGGCATAGATTCAACAAGGTGTTGCACTGATGCTCAATTGGTATCAAGGGGCCCAAAGAGTGCCAAGAAAATATTCCCACACAATGACACACCACCACCAGCCTGAACCGTTGATACAAGGCAGGATGGATCCATGCTTTCATGTTGTTGACGCCAAATTCTGACCCTACCATCCGAATGTCGCAGCAGAAATCGAGACTCATCAGACCAGGCAACGTTTTTCCAATCTTCTACTGTCCAATTTCAATGAGCTTGGGCAAATTGGAGCCTCAGTTTCCTGTTCTTAGCTGAAAGGAGTGGCACCCGGTGTGGTCTTCTGCTGCTGTAGCCCATCTGCCTCAAAGTTCGCCGTACTGTGCGTTCAGAGATGCTCTTCTGCCTACCTTGGTTGTAACGGGTGGCTATTTGAGTCACTGTTGCCTTTCTATCAGCTTGAACCAGTCTGCCCATTCTCCTTTGACCTCTGGCATCAACAAGGCATTTCCGCCCACAGGACTGCCGCTCACTGGATGTTTTTTTCTTTTTCGGACCATTCTCTGTAAACCCTAGAGATGGTTGTGCGTGAAAATCCCAGGAGATCAGCAGTTTCTGAAATACTCAGACCAGCCCTTCTGGCACCAACAACCATGCCAAGTTCAAAGGCACTCAAATCACCTTTCTTCCCCATACTGATGCTCGGTTTGAACTGCAGGAGATTGTCTTGACCATGTCTACATGCCTAAATGCACTGAGTTGCCGCCATGTGATTGGCTGATTAGAAATTAAGTGTTAACGAGCAGTTGGACAGGTGTACCTAATAAAGTGGCCGGTGAGTGTAATTTCTTGAGCATTTTTTTTGTTTAAATAAACTAAATGGGATAATCTCTTAACTTCAGAATGCACATGTCCAACTGTTCAATGTTTCAGTACTTTTTTGCACAACTTGCTGATCTCTAACAAGAAGCTTAATGGCAAAATTCCCAACAGGTGTTTGATCCAAGAATCATCCGAGTAATTTAGGAAACCAATTTGAATTGGGATTTAATCAGTCTTCCTCATCATGCTGTTCACATTTTGACATCATGAGACCAAGACAACAGCTTTTAATTGATGAACAGTACCTCGCCATTGTGAGGCTTCAAGCAGGATGCTCTTAGATGGAAGTGGCCACTGAGCTTAGTGTCGGCAGCAGGTTGCAACAGAGATATAGGAAGAGTCAAAGCAAGGAAAAGAAGTGGACGTCCTTTGGCTACATCACACACTAATGACTAATTCATTGTATACAATGCCCTGTAGAACCGGATGATGAATGTCACATAACTCCAGGCACATTTAAGGGAGGTGAGAGGCAACCAAGTGTTACGTCAGACCATTTGGAACCATTTACATCAGTGTAGTCTGCATGCTAGATGACCTGACCACACCAATGGAGCATCTACGCTGGACAAGGGACCAGTGGACATCAGTGCTGTTCAGTGATGAAAGTCGATTCACTCCGAGCAGAAATGATGGCCGTCATCTAGCACGCAGACCACACTGATGTCAATGCTAACGAATTGTCTGACATAACACTTGGTTGCCTTTCAACTCCCTTAAAGGTACTTGGAGTTGTGTGACAGTCATCATCTAGTTCCGCAGGGCATTATTTACAATGAAGTGGTCATCAGTGTGTGATGTACCCAAAGGCCGTTCTGTAACTCTTCCAGTCTCTCTGTGTCTGTTGCAACCTGCTGATGACACTCTGTGGTGACTTCTGAGAGCATCCTGCTTGAAGCCTTGCAATGGCAAGGTACTGTTCATCAATTGTAAGGCTATGTTCACACGGCTTATTTGTGGGGCGTAATTACGCCCCACAATTACGCAGTGTGGACGGGGTCGGGAGCGGGGGGCCGGCGCCTCGCCGGCCCATAGACTATTATTACTAGCGGCGCGTATACGCCGCTAGTAAGTGACATGTCACTTATCTCCCTCCGCGGCGGAGAGGAGATAAGTAATCCATAGTTCTCTATGAGAACTGTGGATTACCGTAATGACTGGGACGTATTCCAGCCGTAAATCGCGCAGTACGGCGCGAAATTACGGACTGAAATACATCCCATTTGAAGCCGTCTGAACATAGCCTAAGGTGCTGTCTTGGTCTCATGATGTCAAAATTTGAACAGTATGATGAGGAGGACTGTGTAAATCCCAATTCAAATTGATTCCCTAAATTTATTGGGCGATTCAGAGATCAAACACCTATTGTGAATTTTGCCATTAAGCTCCTTGTTAGAGATCAGCAAGTTGTGCAAAAAGTACTGAAACACCTAACAGCTGGATGTGTTCATTCTTAAGTTAAGAGATGGTCTCATTTATTTCATTTAAAAAAATGTTATGCTAATCCTGAAATTTTAACCAAAAGCTAAATATCCCTAGTATTTTGTGAGTAGTTATATCAGGGGAAACAAAAGGAACAACCTATATCCGCTGACGGTAGCTATGATTAAGGATCTTATGAGATCGGCAATGCGTCACTAGGATCCTCATTTTATTTCCCATGATTTGTGCTATTTCTCCTTTTTGGATATGGTTTTTATGAATATTGCATCCTATTAATTAAATGGTGTCAGTCTATTATTTTGCAATGTGGATTTTATAGTTTTTATATTTGATCAGTTTTACTCATTAAATGCTATTATTACGTACACTGGTACGAAGGGTTTAGACTCAACACAAGCTCTTTCTATAGTGTATGTTAAAGTCTTTGTAATGATCAACTGATTGCACACAGGTCACAATTCAGAAATCATTTAAATAACGGATTGTTCAAGAAAGACATTAAAAGGTCCAGTCATATGCAGAGGTTGCTTCCGTTTGCAATGGCTATTTGCTCCATACTTGCAAACTGGTACAATTTTGGCTAGACAAATCCTACATACCAGACCCCAAACGGACCCTTATGGGGTGTTTGGAAGCATTCCCTGGGGCAGGGCTTAAATGTCCATATTTTGTCAAGTCAAATGTTGTTAAGAATTCCGGAGGTGGAGTCCTAAGGATTGCACAATACTATTAGAAAGTCTATAGGCTCTAGTAGAGCATAAGGAAATGGGCCGTCTTGAACAGACAGTCCTTCTGTGTTATAAAGTGCATATCCTGTGCCTAAGCCTAAGGGTACATCCAGACATCGAAGATAAATTACTTGTCGGATTCTGCAGTTCAAAAATGCATTGGACGACAAGGTTTTTAATGAATATTTCATGCTATCGCATGTTTATTTAGGGTACTTTTTTTTTTACTTGTGATTTTCGATCAGAAATGAGTCCCATTCATTTCTATGAGGTTTTGGATATGAACTGGTGTTAAAAACCACAAACAAATGTTTTGGGCATGTTTGAGATCAATAGTTAATTTCCACGTGTTTTCCTTGGGGAATATGACCAAAGAATGAGCACGTTCTAATTTTTTATTTTTTTTTACAGCGACAGACTGACCACTGAATATAAGTGTTGTATGGGAATGGCTTACTTTCGGATTTAGAAGAGTATTTCAAGTCGGAATCTACATGGATTCCAACATCATATACTAGTTATTTAAAATAGGCATCAGAAGTAATGAAAGAAGAGCAGGATGTAGTATCGATGATGCTGAACAAAAAAAAATTCTGTTGTATTTCTAGTCCATTAAAAGTAGACTAGTGACAAACTAGTTACCTGTATACCGATACAACTTACTTTCTGGAGTTAAGAAATGGTTAACAGCTATTGTAAGACAATTTAAAGGCATCATGTTATAATGAAAGTAGAGTACAATTGTACTAACATATACAAGGAGCAGTGATTGTGCATTAAACCACAGCTGAAAAAGCCACATGTACCAGTCTATAACAAATAAGTAAAGTAGCTCATTGTTTGAGGACACCACAGCTTATTTTTCCACCATTGCATGCAGCCTTCTCGTTTTCAGCCACTACGTTGAGTGGCCTTGTCCTCTTAGATTTAAAAAGCCGATGCCAATCTTCTCCTCCTTTAAAGGCTATATAAATGGGCACCTTCTTCTTGACAGTGGCTGCTCTTTGATCAAGCTTCTTGGTGTGAACAAATTCTGCATAGTGTTTCCTGGTATGGACCATGGCTAGATTAATGACCCAGCCTTTTTCTCACCTTGGCTTCCTCCCTAACCTCACAAGGACTCAACACAGACTAGATCCCTGTAGAGGGATAGGCACCTCAGGGTCTGCTCCTTGCTGTACTTCTATGTATGTGTGTAGGCCAGAGGATCCACCATCCATCATAGGTGATATGTGACACCGTGGCAAGGGAGAAAACTTAACCAGAGTGTGCATTTTAGCAGATGCTACACACACTAGATCTTATATATGGGGCTAAGTTGCTTCTATACAGGTCACATAATTAGTTTTGAAGAGGAATAACAGTGTAGGTTTTTTAAAGATTGACATGTTTGATCTAAGATAACTTTATAGACATCAAATTAGCAATTGGAAATAAAAGGAGTCAATATGTTATTGCACAAGGACTTTATGTTGTTTGTATGGCACTACTGTGCTTGTCAAGTTCGCTTCTGCGACCTCACTAATGTGTCTCCAGTAGGTTAGCTTATATAACATCACAGTAAGTTTCATATAGGTAAGTTAGGCTGCTAGGAAATCACATTGAGTTTTTCTCAGGTTAGCTTCTAGGACATCAAGAATGTATCCGTAGCAGTAAACTGTGGAGTAGGTTTCTATCACGTAAGCTTCTGTGACATCACAGTATTTTACAGGCAGGAAGCTTCTGGGAAATTACAAAATTTGTCTGTCAGGTAAATTGCTGTAACATCATAGCAGGATTCAAGCAAGAAACCTGCTCTGACAACTGCTTTAACCATACAATACCCAATGAGATACTGTATTTTCTCTTTAACCCCTTAAAGGTCTTAATGACCAGCAAAATTTGTTAGTTTTCTGCCTCCCTGCGTTTTAACAATTGTAAGTTAATTTTTTAAGCGACGGAGTTATAAGAGGACTTGTTTTTTACGGGAGAAGTTGTTTTTTTGGGGGGCATAGTTCGAGTCTACAACCTACTGCCGATTTTTTTTTTTTTGTGCAGCGAACATAAGTGTTTTTCTGCATTTTTTTTTTTTTTACCATTCACATTTCACACTAAATAACCTGTTAAATTCTGAAGATTGTGTAGATACCCAATATGTTTTGGTTTTGTGCAATGTATTTACAATAATTTTTTTATTAAATATTTTTTATTTAAACATTTTTTTTTTACTTTTTTATTTTGCAAGGGATACCTATTTAACACTTAGTAATGTGTTAGCATTCGGCTGTACGCTAATACATTAGACTGTCAGTATAACAGACTGCAGTGTGCCCTTAACGAAGGCTATACAGTTAGCCCTGGGGCTAATCTAGGTCCCCTGGACTGACTATACAGCCATTCCCTAGGAGTCCCGATAGAGGAGAATACCCTTCGAAGGTGTTGCGGTCATGTACTAAGGCAATCAAAGGGTTACACAGCGGGGATGGGAGGTTTTCTCCACATCTCAACATTTACAGAGACTGCTCTATGAGCAGAGCTGTTGACTACAGCTCCGTTCCTAGCGCAGTTACGGCGCAGGCAGCAGCAAAGCCCCTCTGTCTGCAGCGACATCTTTTGAGTCGCTGCAAACAGACTAACTGCATCACCCACCTTCAAAAGTCAGAGGGCGATCGATAAGGGTCAAACAGAATCCTGAGAGCCCTCTTCCTATACAAACAGAGGTAAAAGTGTTAGCCCCAAAAAAACAAATGTATAAGGTTTAATCTTTGGTTGGCAATACCTTTGGCTTTGCTAAACTCTCAATCAATTTTTTTTGGGGTTCAGTGCCTTCTGTATTAGTCATGAACCTTTATTTAAGGTTACAATGCCTACAGTTGGTTGTTTGAGATTTCCCAACTAGTAGTTAAAGCAATTTAGAAAAGGCTACTGCTGTTCCTAGTCATTGTGGTTTGGAGAGAATAGCAATTTATTTCCTGTTCATTAAATTCATGTGTAACATGAATTATTGTGTTTTCTTTGCCTTATTATTTGTCATTACATTAGTGTTGAGGGCTGTTACATAGATGCAACCTATTTCCACAAGATAATAAAGCATAGATCGTACTCGTCTCTCCCTGTATGGCAGGTCTTGTGGCGTTAAGGGGTTAATGCAATCTTAAACATTCAGCAGGTCATGTACTTAAAGAGAACCTCTCACATAGCTTATGCTTCCCTTGCTGAGGACAGCACAAACTACCCTGTTTCCCTGAAGATAAGACAATGTCTTATATTCATTTTAGCTCCTAAAGACGAGCTAAGACTTATTTTTCCATGAACAAGAAATCACGTTTGTTCCATACTGTAGTCATGTCATAACAAACAGCATAATGGGGCAACCATTAGTGGTAACTGCCAATTTCTATCAGAATGTCCAGCATATTTTTCTGTTGGCAGCCTGTTAGGCCCCCATGATGACTGCTATTATGGTAGAGTAGAACTTCTCCCAAGTTCAATATCTATACACACTGCTTGGAGTACTCTGAATTCCATCAATAATTTCTTGTGACTATTTCCATGTACTACAATCTAGGGTACATTTACCAATCCCGGTATTTATGAACAAAAATCAACATTTATTCAAAGACCGTCATGTCATCATCTTCTGGAACATCATAACTCTCCAAACCCTGAATTTTAAGGTGAATTTCTTGTGACTCCATTTGTTTTAGAAGCATTGGCCCCAATCTCATGTCTAGCAACAGCACTTTCCTTAAATGAGCACCCCTTGTCCAGGTAGCCTCCCACACAAAGTAAGACCTAGCTAAACGATCTGCTAATGCTAATGTGTGGCGTGGGGGAAGCTGTAGAAATGACTGCCACTAGGTCTTATTTTCAGGGGAGGCCTTATATTTCTAAGCTTGAAAAAAATTGCACTAGGTCTTATTTATTTTCGAGGGATGTCTTATTTTCAGGGAAACAGGGTAGCGACCGGCTGTTTCCAGTGGCGTGTCCCTTATTCTGTAAGATGCAGCAGTTTTAGAGTATATAATGCTCAAATCCAGCAGTTTTCAGCCAGAAAAAGAGTCCAGCATATTCATGAGTAGGTGTTAACCCCGCCCACCCTAGGCTATTCCCGCCCACATTATTCACATGTTTCTACCTACTTAAGGTAATCGGTTCATCAGTAATGAGATGGGTGGGGCTAGCCTCAGGTGGGCAGGACATGAATTAAACAGATTCTTTTCATGACCCTTTTGGCCTCGTTCACACGGCTTATTTGGGTGCCGATTTCAGCCGTACTGCGTGGCATATTTGCGCTCCAATACGGCTGAAATCAGTCCCAGTCATTACGGTAATCCACAGTTCTCAGAGAACTGTGGATTCCGTCTCTTCTCCCCGCTCGGCAAATACGCCGAGGGAGGAGAGAAAGTGAAATGAACATTATTTACGGCGTGTATGCGCCGTGAATAATGAGCGTCTATGGGGTCATCTCAAATTATTAACGTGCATCATTGAAAAAAAGCTACTACATTGAGGAAGCAACAGAAGCCATTGAGGCATTATAATTAAAGGGGTATTCCCACAATAGACTGATTGCTTATCGTTTGAAAATGCCATCAAAGTCTGAAAAGTGTGAGTTCCACCTGTAGAATGGCCGCCAAAAAATTGCAGAGCAGAAAGAAGAGTTGGTCGTACTTGCGAATACCAGCAGTCTATGGTTAAAAACACCCCTTTAACTTCATGTCATAGTGCAAGATCACAAGATTAACACAAGCAAATCAAAGGACAACACTGAAGGAACAAAGACAGTTTAATTCATATTTCATAATTTAGTACGGTTGACTTCTTCCAAAGACACTGCTGATAGCAAAATATTCTGAGCATTACAATTTATATACAACATTAAAGAGGATCACTATGAATCAAGGAACAGTCCAAAATTTTACAGCACCCCATGAAAGACTGATGCAATTTTGCACTAAATTTAAGCAAAATCCCCACATGGGACGCTAAAGATAAATCATTAAACCAAATTGTGCATATGACAGCAGTCCAGAAATGGCAAAGAAATGGAAATACGTAAATCATTACAATACATATTTATATAAGACAAAGTCTTCCATTGTTCTGTGAAATGGAATATCCTAGGATATGATAGTAAGACCAGACAGTCCAGTCTTTAATATATTAGGGCTGCCAGTTCGGTTAATAACCAAAATAAAAAGCCACATGGATAAAACAGTCCAGGTTCTAGCAGCAATGCTTCCTTTTGTAGCACACATCTGAACTTGGAACTATACATCATGGACGGTGGTGTGTTCGGTTTAAAATGTCAACCAATTTATAATTTATCCTTGCTACCCGAATGCATTTACACTGTCACTGTTAACTGTAGTGATTTACTCTGCACAAAATATCTAAGAAAAAGCTCAGAACACCTTAAATGGTCACAAAAGCACCTTAATTTTCCAACTGTATGACTGAATGTTATCTGCAATAGTGTACAAGACTGCAGAGGCTTCTGACGAGAACAGGAGGATAAAAGACGGCACTCCTCCAAAGTTGCAGATCGATGTAACCCATTTCACACAGAAACAGATAAAGATGAAACAAGTGCATTTATCTTTACTTTGAAAAGTATATACATATATTTTAACTTTACTGAAGCAACTTTATTAGGAACAGGCCAAATACATAAGATAGCTGTTGGTAGAATGACCACCCAACCGACTGCTATCCTCATTGACCCATACATATGCCTCACCAGCTTGGGCAAATGGGCCCATCGTTTAAATAGCGGAGAAGAAAAAGCTAAAAAACAGGCATTTGGCTGACCATAATCTCACTGGGAACAAAATATTGGATGGATTAAAAGGTCAACAGATCCTGTCAAAAAAGAAGAAATTTTAGAGATCTTAAAGATTTATTTAAAAAGGAGTGACTAGCTTCCCGATGTTTATTGAAATGCACAGTTTGCCACATCACTGAGGTCTGCAGATTTCACCCCCTTAACCCTGTTAACATGCAAAGTCAGCAAATTCTGGCACAATTATAGGGAACAACCACAAGGGTGTTTGGATACAACATCACCCAACATTTCTAGATCTTGCCAAAAAAGGGGTAGCTTAAGTAAACCACTCAGAATATAAATACAAAATTAAGACTTTGCTTTGGTAAATCAGTGCTATCCAGGTACTTTTAAAATCACAGTTTCAGAATGTAATGTACAGAGCATCCATGTCGGTTTATGGAAAAAAACTGTAAAAATAATCCATCTTCAAAAGCTCTTTTGACTTTAAAAGATCAACCCCCCTCAAAGATCAAGGTGTGGCCGTCTTTAACCACTATCCCCACGGACCCGGGTTACATGGGTTGGATATGGATGTTGTTTGGTGGGGTCCTCTCAATGTAGAGGGCCCTTTTCCCGTAGTGACAGTAATACTGTGGTTTCTACTATCTTTCCAGGAGAACAATCAGCCGTAAGGACAGCTGTCCATTGTAGAGATCTTACATAACTACTCGTCACATTCAGAGGCCTTGTAAGCCTCTGCAGGTAGAGAAATGGGGGCCATGGCACATACTTGAATTTTAGAAAGGTAATTTTGATTAAGGCTTATTTGAAAACGGTGATGAAACGAACAATGGTTCTAAACATAAGACACTTTGACTTTTTTATTTCCTAAAAATCACACAAGGGGCCCTTCTTGATTTGCTTCCAGACCCGAAAACATTTTAGATACATTTTAGGTTTCCAATATCCCAAAATTGTGTGGTTAAATGATCAATGTACCACAATAAAAAGAAATGATAAAACGATTCAGCCAACTGGGCATAACTTTAGAACATATTAGGCTATGTTCACACGGCTTATCCACGGCGTAATTGCTGGGACAGATTTCGTCCGCAATTACGCCGTGTGCTGTGCAGCGGGGGTGTCGGCTACTCGCCGGCCACATAGACATTCATTATCCACGGCGCGTATACTGCCATAATAATTGACATGTCACTTTCTCCCCACTCGCCGTATTTCGCAAGCAGGGAGAGGAGACGGAATCCATAGTTCTCTATGAGAGCTGTGGATTACTGGGACGGATTTCAGCCGTAATTCGCGCAGTATGGCGTGAAATACGGACTGAAATCCGTCCCAAAATAAGCTGTGTGAACATAGCCTTACTGAAACATCTCCTATGCTTCTTTAGGTAGGTAAAGGAAAAAAAAAAAAAAAAAAAAAAAAAAACCTTCATGTAGAACATGGTATTGAATTCAAGTCACTCTCCTTTGAGGTATAGGGGAGGGAAGGAGGGAGGGAGGGAGGGAGAAAAACAACAAAATTAATCTTCCCCACAAAAGATCAGATAATTGCTTACTTATTTGGAAGACTACTATGTGCAAGCTTGTCATGCAAGACAACCTACTGTAGATATTGCGATTACCCAATATTGTAACACTAATATGGGAACAAAAAACAAAAATAAAATAGGAAGTTATGTGTAAAGTAAATTCCCATACAAATGTATCTTTCATTACAATAGCCTACGAGTGTAGTGGTCAACCTATAACATTCCTAGAGCTTGAAGGGAAGCCCGTGACTCCATCTAAGGGGAGTACTTTAGGCTATCTCGATCACAAAGACCAACCGTTCAATGGGGAGGACAACAGTCTCAATCAAAGTGTGCATGACTGTTTCCCTATTTCATCTTAAACTAAAATAATCAGATTCATTATGAAAATAAGTCATCTCCAGGGGCTCTTAAAGGGGTTTTGCCAGGACGTGCCTTATCTGCTAAGAAGCAAATGTAAACAAAGAAATGCTGAGCTGAAATAGACACAGCCAGAGCACAGAGCCATGCATACGGGGTCATGTGAAATGTGCACTCAAATAATCAAACGACAACTAGTGGATTCTGTATACAAATGACAACACCTTTCTCCACAACCTCTTGAAAGCTCCTTCATGTTCCCTGTCATCAGATAAAAAGGGGATCAACTCAGATAATCACGCTACAACTAGTGGATTCTGTATACAAAAGACAACATATTTCTACCTGGTGCCTTGAAAGCTTCTTCAGCTCCCTTTCATCAGATAAGAAGTGTGCTCTGCGCAAGCCAGGCCAGCAGCTCTTGTCACTCTGCCTGGTCGTATATCCTGCAAGCTTTTTAGTAACTTAGGGCAAATAAGGCAGCCTGTAGCTCTCTCAGGCTGCATTTTTTTAATAACATATATCTAAAAAATATGATTAAATACCCATTTTGTAGGATCCCATGTCAACATTACATCGTGGCAAAACCCCTTTAAGATCATATACACATTTCTGAATTCTCTCCTATTCTGTGAACAGACACTGATCTGTCACATTAAGGGCCACATGTATGAAACGGTTTTTGTCTAAAACGCACTTTTTTGCCCATAGGTTTCTGTGGGGGAAAAAAAGAGTTTTAGACCAAAACGGTTTCATACATGTGGCCCTAAATGTGTAAATCTGTGGTACGCAGGTCAGAGAATGGCCGACAGGTCAGGAGTGTTCACACACGTAGCTATGTACTGTATAATACACAGGTGAACAAGGAAAGCCAGACACCACAATAAGAGCACGTGTCCCCTAGGTCAGCCAGCTGCCCACCACTGACCTGATGAAAAACCAAGTGGAGGATAGATTTGCCTAGTTGGATTTTAGCTTACTGGCATTTATAACAGTCAAAAATACATAGTAGGCAGACACTCACAAATGTGAGGGACATCAAAGCAAAGTCTGAAATTCTGTATATAACTTTTTATTAAATAGCTGCAAACAATTTAGATTTGACTATGCTGAACAATTGTAGGTTTAACGATAACTGCTGAAGACGACATCTATATCTGTAGCTTGCCTGGTCCACTTGGTATTAATTCATCAAAGACGCACAGCTGAGAATGGCAGTATACACCATCTAATGATGTGATGCTTCATAGGTAAATGTACATGTAAGGGCAAAAATGAAAAACAGCTTGAAGCGTTCATGTTCCCATTTGCAGATGACTCACTGCATTTCCCAGCAGACAATTTTACTACACAATATATTTCTTAATAGGACACACAAGGGAAAACAGCTGGATGAAAAGGGGAAAAAGGCACACAAGTCAGAATTATGTAAGGTTACTTGTCAATAATAAGCAGACCGTATACGCATAAAGAAAAAAAGGGTGAGACAGGTAAGAAGAAGTTGTAGTGTTTCTATCACATTGGTGAGGTCCTTATCCTTTCTTGAATTAACATGTGCACTGACATAGAAAATTGAGGACAGAACATATTTCACAATACAAGAAATATTGCAGCCATTTTCAGAATATAGAAAAATATAAACACGTTGAAGTAACATCACAGAATTTATCACGATTTCTGACAGAACAGATTATCTGAAATAATAGTCTATAGGGCATCTCTCTATTGAAGAGGTCGGTCCTAGTGATCTATTAAAGGGGTTCTCTCACTACATTGATTCATCTTGCCTCAGTCCTGTTTTCTTGGTTTCATTTTGAATTCAGGGGGTGTTTACTGGTTACTACTAGGCTGAAGTAGAAGCCAGGTCTGTAGCTATAGCAACCAGCACTGGCAGCCTATCAGGAGAGACTCAACAGGTCTGTAGCTATAGCGACCTGAGGCGCTAATGCTGCCTATACAAGAGGGGATATCTCAGAATAGGTAGGACACTTAATGGACATATATTGCAAAGTGACTTGTTTTTCCAAGATCTTTAACATAAAAAGCAATCCTTGTAGCGAGACAACCCCTTTAAGTGCCGATAGTGGCTCCTGAAATTGTGTGCGTGCTATGTGAATATTGTGTGTTGCCTCTCACCGAGCTCTCGGTCAGTATGACAGTACATGTATCCCCATTTGAAATAAGTTCTAAAGCCATAAAGAGCCTTCTTGGTGCTTTATGTTGGTTAGCAGCGAGAGACTGGCCTAGTGTGCACATTTGAAATCTCTAGCTTAGCTTTATGAGATATCCTAAATCACAGGGGGTTTTCCATTAGAAACAATTATAGCAAATTGATAGGTCAATATAGGTTTACTGTGGGAACACCACCATTCCAGTAGAGAGGTGGCTTCATATGCATAGCAATCTCCATATTACAGGAGTGATTCAGAAACATCTCAGCATGCTGATTTTAACACAAGTGCCTGCGCAGCCAACTATTCTCTGCAAACGGGGGACACGGTATCCTGTCAGGATCCAACTGCCACAAATGTTTGCTAATCTGTAATAGTGACGGGTGTCTTACAATTCATGAGGCTATGCGGCAAAAAAAATAAAAAATACAACCAGAAATGGTGTGGGAGTGACCTGTGTAGAATAGTGACCTTGTTGACCGAGAAGGGGTAGGAGCAGTGTACCTTATTCAATACTGATCGGCTCTTCACATGTTTTCATTGCATCTATAAAACTGGCCGTCATAGACACAAGGAAAACTAGTTGTTCCAAGTACCAAAATCAGCACAATACACTGAATATTTTCTACTTTACAGACATGTAAATGCTATTCAGCAGGGAAAGGAACTTTTTTTTCCTGATATTCTTTATTCCGTTCAGTGTGATTACGATGGAAAACCGTGGAGACGAAAAGAAATCTGCTTCGTACACAGAATTTGAACTGCCATCACATATACATTGCAAAACAAAGGATTTAGCATTTACACAGAAAATACACCATCCCAGGATACCTCGATCTTTTACCTGAATGAGATTAGCAATCTAAGGAAACCATGTTGCCAAAAGTGAACAGATGAAATTTAAAACAATTAAAATAACATACAAAACAAGATCTTTAAACTTATTAAAACCACAAAATATTGATTACAGTCTTCTTCCCCAAGAAGGACTGAATGTGTGACAAAAGTCTTGATGGTGACATATGAACACATACTTTTGTCCCATTGCCAAAGTTTTTTTTTTTTTTTTAATTAAGGATTTTTTTTTTTTTTTTTTTGTTCATTTGAACTGTGAGACGGGTGATGCCCATGTGCTGCTGTACATAAACTGACATGGCAGCTACACAACTTTCTGGCTAGGAAGGGAGAAAAAGAGGAAAAAAAAAGAAAGAAAAAAAAAAGGAAAAACACTTCATGCCTTAATTTACAAGATGAATTTTCCTAAAAAGAAACCAATGAAAATTGCTGCAATAACGACAAGAAGTGATGGGATGGGGTTGCCTTGATCTTTCAGCATTCCTCTTCCCTTCCTCCTATCCTCCTAGAAAAGAAAATTAAAGTATTCAATTCCCATGATAAAGGCATAATAGGTCTATTAGTTTTACACATTGTTTTTATTTGTTAAAATCCAACATTAGTGTTAGGGTATGTTCACACGGCATAATTGCGGCACGTACAGTACACGTCACAATACGCTGGGTGCTTTAGGAGTCCCGAAGCACGGGGGTGGAGAGACGGGGTTGCGTGTGGGTGCTCACCCATTGACATGCATTACTCGCGTCACGATCGTATTGTACGCGCAGGAGGACGAGGCGTAATCCATAGTTCTCTATGAGAGGTATGGATTACCGTAATTGCGGCATGCATCTCGCCACGTATTAAGCGCAAATACACGGCGAAATGTGCCCTGAAATTACGGCGTGTGAACATACCCTTAACTGAGCACAGAGGTGCAACAATGGACCTTATTCCAAGTCAATGGGGTCCGCATCTTCTATGAACTCAGCACTGATCTCTCACAGCTGGAGGTTTGCTACAGTTGAATCCATCCAGAGCAAGGATCGATCTCCCTTCATGTTTACATAAGGCACCGACGCACAATTCTGCTGTTTTCCGATTGTAGCAGTAGCTGCAGTGTCAATGAGGAGCAGTTAGCTGTATAGAGTGAAATTTTTGTCAGCCCCTTACACGCAGGAGCATTAAGGCACCGTGGCACAATTCTGCTGTTTTCTGATTATAGAGACAGCTGCAGTGTCAATGAGGAGGCAGCTAGCTGTAGAGTGTGAAATTGTTGTCGGCCCCTAATTATGAGTGAGAGGCAGGAATGCAAGCTCCATGAATTACGGCTGTCCAGGGGGCCAAACAGAATGTAAATTATTCGAGCCCTCAGCTAATGAAATGCAAGGAGGTGGGATCCGACTATCTGACCAGCAATGGAGAAGTTTGTTTACAGAAAACAAAGAGAAGGGAGACTGAAAACAAGACAGCTTTGCTAATGACATTAAATTGCAAAGTTGCTTGTTTTCACTGTCCCCTTATTCTGAAGGCCATTTAATGAAATGATACAACCCCTTTAAGGACTGTATAGTCAGGAGTTTAAAAACAAACACTTTGTATCGTTCAAGTATACATTAGTTTTCTTAACATAAAGTAAGGCTATGTTCACACGGTGTATTTGCAGGGCGTAATTACGCCCCGCAATTACGCCGTGTGACCGGGGGCGGGAGCGGGGGACTGAGCAGGGGGCTGGCACTTCGCCGGCCCATTGACTTGAATTGCTAGCGGCGCATATTTTGCGGCTAGAAATTCACATGTCAATTATTCCTCCCGCCCGGCGGCTTCGCCGGGCGGGGAGAGGAGACGTAATCCATAGTTCTCTATGAGAACTGTGAATTACCGTAATGAATGGGCCGTTTTCAGCCCGTAATTTGCGCACTTCGGCGCGTAATTACGGACCGAAATACTGCCCATTTTAAGCCGTGTGAACGTGGCCTTAACTTGCACATAAACAAAAAACCGTATCTTACTTTCAGCAGTTGATTTTCATCTGACAGCTTTATCATCTCAGACTGAAGTCTCTTACACTCTTCCATGAGCTTCCGGGTTTCAGTGTCATCCATTGAAGCACTACCTTTTGCAGGCAGACAAGTAAACAACTTTGTAGCTTCATGTGCCTAGAACATATACCAAGAATCAACTCAGTGGTTAGCACTATCGCCTTCCAGCATTGGGGTCATGGGTTCAAACCAAGGTTAACATCTGCAAGGAGTTTGTATGTGAAATTTAGACTGTGAGCCCTAACAAAGATTTCCTGTAAGGTGTATTCCCAATTCCTACAACATAACTACAGGAGCAATCATTCTTGGCCAACATAGTATATCATACAATTACATTATTTTTTTTTTTACACATAAGACAGTTTAGATATAGGGTTAACAGTGGATGCAGTCAAAATTACATTACATGCACCAGTCCATCAATGAGACATTTGCCAACATTAACAACTGCAGGACTTTTTTATATTTTTTTTTTATTTTTTTCACAATAGCTGAATCCGTTTAAGATTAACTTTTCCCAATAATGCACAAGAGATTGGCAGGAGTTGTAAAATGGGCTTTGTCCCCTTATACGTTATGTGCTTGACCAAGAAGACAATCAGCCTAGCACTGCCTGAGCTTAGTAATGGACATCTCATTTACTTAATCACTTTTTATGCACCACGCTTGTAACCAAAATCTCCTACCTTATATATTCCACTTAAAGGAGTTTTACCATAAAAGTATTTCATGACTTGTTTGTCATGCGGCAGTTTTCAGGGTGTTCAAAAGGGTGCGTGCATGATTTGTTTGAACTGCATATCATGTGACCCAGCAGGCTGACCAAGGTCTGCTTCTGTAAAGAGCAGTTAGTAGCTACCGTAGATACTCGAGTATAAGCCGACCTGAATACAAGCCAAGGCACCTACTTTTGCCACAAAAAACTGGGAAAACTTATCGACTCGAGTATAAGCCTAGGGTGGAAAATGCAGCGGCTACTGGTAAGTTTCAAAAAATAAAAATGGATACCAATAAAATTACATAGGCAGGTGCATGGCCCCCAGCGGCAGGTGCATGGCCCCCAGCGCCGACCGTGCCTGGGCCACGGCAGTGCCCGGATGTTGTCGGCTCACTTGGCCTTTAGTTATATGCGCTCCCTGAGGAGTCGCGTATAGCTGAAGTGTCCCTGCCGGCGCCTGGGCCATCGCAGCGTCCGAGCGCTGACAGTGACTCAAGTATAAGCAGAGGTCGTATTTTTCATCAAATTTTTTTTTCTGAAAAAATCGGCTTATACTAGAGTATATACGCTACATTGTAGCTGAGTAGTTACCACTCCTGCCTTTCAGCATAAGCATCCTAGGTTAAAGTGGATTTTTTTCTCAATACTTTGTTTTTTCTTTTTATTTATATGCATGGTTTGACTAATTACTAAGGAGTTCAGAGGATGCGAGTAGGATGACTGCATCTGGAGATGAACACTCGCTCGGCAGCAAGTGTGTGTGATTACTAAGCAGAGAAGAGACTGACAGTAGCTGTATAAGAGAAGCGATGATGTCTGAGCATGTGCGTTCAGGATTAAGGAGCTCTTGTCACTGGTCGTATCCCCTGGAGATGAGCTGTACACTATGAATCACTAAGGTAGCAGCTAAAACAAATGGTACAGAATTTTTAATAATGATGAATGGTGAAAATAGGATGTAGATTGCAACTTCCACATCAATATTACTTTGTGGTAAAACCCCTTTAAGCTATACACGACATGTCTGAGGCACTGTATCACCTATTCTCCTTTGATGCTCCGCCTGTGGTAAATAAGAGAGGCCTGGATACCAGTCATCCTCCCTTTTTATATCTTTGAGTCTCCCAAATATAGCCAAGCACACTCACTCCGCTATATTCGGAACTACCATAAAAGTAAATGGGAAGGACAGCCGCAAACATCTTCTCTATTCTTGAACACAGTTGTCGTCAGCTCTAATGAGACAACCTTTACGATTCCTTCGTGGAAACAGCCCTTTAAAATAAAAAAGATTCTAACTTTTTTGTGTGAACAATAGGCTATGTTCTTCGAAGGCATCAGGCAAGCTGCTCTGCAGCACGAAAGTCAAAGCTTAGGGTTTAAAGTAGGATCCAAAGCTATTCATTAATGTCTCAATTTTGGGGATGAGTTTTCAACCTGATGCACAGCACTCCATGTTGGAACAACTGTATGCACACCCTAGGCTGGGACTGTTGCTCCCAGACTTGACATGTTGAAATCATTGGCAAGGCAATACAAAGACAGACGGCAATTTTGTCTAGAGATTGCTAAAAAAAAGTGCTTATAGTACCATTCTATAGCATAAAGCACTTGAACTGAGTGAAACTCTGGCAGAAAGACCAAAGATACTCAATTCAGATTCCAAGTTTTTGAGATTGATTATTTGCATGGTGCTCAAACTTGTTCAGGAGCTGAATAGGTTCTTACTGACTTATAAAATGCATTTATAGTAATCATAGGGTTTAGTAGTGGATAGGTGAATACGTATCTCCAGTGTGAAACTCCAACAGTTCTCTGAGAGGAAGCACTATGGTTGCACGGCTTATGCCGCGTAGCGGGGGGATTTCGACATGTGCTCGGGGGTGGTGGGAGGCTGTAGTACGCGGCCCCATAGAAACCATATTCACGGCGATATCCCCCGGGATATGGCCTGTCACTTCTCCCGATTTCACGGGGAAGAGTACGCCAATCCGTCCAAAATAAGCCATGTGAAACTGGCCTTATGTCTGACGCATTAAGCATAGGTATACAAATTTGTTAACTTCTACAGGGTATCACACAGACAGAAGCGCTACATAGCTATTGGCTCCATGCTCCCCTGGGTTACAATATAGTGGTGGGGTGCTTCAGTTCATTCCCTATTTTATATCTTTGAGTTACTCCCAATATTAGCCAAGACTTAGCACTCGCTCCGCTAAATATTCGGAACTACCATAGGAAGTAAATTGGGAAGGGGACAAACGCAACATCTTCCTATTCTTAAACCATTTGGCTCTAAGCTATGAGACAACCTGTTACTGGATGTTCCTTCGTGGAAACAGCCCTTTAAAATAAAAAAATTCTAACTATTTTTGTGTTGAATCAAAGGGCTGTTCTTCGTAAAGGCATCAAGGCAAGCTGCTCTGCAGCACAGAAAGCAAATTAGGGTTTAAAGTTGGATCCAAGCTATTCCTTTAGATGTCTCAACTTTTGGGGATGATTTTCAAACCCTCTGATGCAAGAACTTCCAGTGCTGGAACAGACTGTATTGCAACACCCTGTAGGGCAGGATTGGGACTGTTTTGCTCCTCAGAACTTAGCATGTTGAAATCATAATGGCAAGAAAAAAGGCAATTAACAAAAGACAGACGGCTAAGTGTAGTTCTGTCTTGCAGAGAAATTGCTAACAAAGCCAAAGTGGCAATCAGTACCGTTTTCTACACCATCAAAAGGCACTTGGAAACTGGAGGAAACTGGCAGAAAGACCAAAGATCACTTCAAATTCAGATGCCAAGTTTTTGAGATTGAATAGTTTGCATGATCAGCACCTCACAGCTCAAAACTTGGCACCTTCAGTGGAGCACTGAAAAGTGGAAGGTCTTACTGACTGATGAATCAAAATTTGCCATTTTAGGTACATCATGCAGGGTTTTAGTAAGTGGTTGAGTAGGTGAATGTATGCTCCAGTGTGCAACACCAACTGTTAAACCTGGAGGAGGAAGCTTTAGGCTATGTTCACACGGCTTATTGCCGGCGTAATTGCGGGGACGGATTTCGCCCACAATTACGTCGGCTGCCGTGTGGTGTGGGCGGGAGGCTGATAGCTCGCCGGCCCCATAGACAACCATTATCCACGGCGCATATCCCGCCGGGATAATGTGCATGTCACTTTCTCCCCGCATTTCGTGAGCGGGGAGAAGAGACTGAACAAATCCGTCCCAAAATAAGCCGTGTGAACATGGCCTTATGGTCTGGAGCGCTTTAGCTAGATACAAAGTTGGCAACTTCTACAGGGTGACTGGCACACTAGACAGAAAGCGCTACCATAGCATTTTGGTGCACCATGCAATACCCTTTGGTGTATGCCTAGTTGGTGGGGAGCGTTCATATTACAACAAGAAAATTATCAAAAACATACTTCTGTTCTGTGTAGTGTTAAACTCTGTTCCTTTACCTAAGTGATTTAGGTACTGGGGCCCATGTAAATACTGCACAAAGCGTCACAGTTTTAGCAGGCACATGCAAACTACAGGACAGGTTGTGGGGAATTAAAGCCAACCATTCATTCTACACAGGTTGCTTACAACCAATTGTGGCTACAAGCATTTGCAAACAAGTCTGCTGTGCAACAACAGGGGATTTGAGAGCCTTACAACTCTGCAGATTATCACGGAAAAGATGTGGCAGCTAAAGAAGAGGATTTGTATAGTTGTAAACGGTTTATGTCTAATATATCAACGGCTCCACTAAGGAGATTTGCCATCGTTCAAACCATTAAAACCCCAAAAGATCATTAAAAAACTCCGCAGCTTCTTCAATAGTGAGCTTCAGAACTTGTATAATTCACTTAAAATAAAAATAAACTTTGCTCTCAGTCTTTGCTGTTCAAGAGTCTCAAAAGACATGTCAATGCAGTCACATGCCAATCAAGGATATAGAATATTAAAATGCTTACTTACCGGCTTCTCATGTTCATGTGGCATATCAAACACACATTTTAATTTAGAATCCATTAAATCATCAGGTTTAGCTTCTTTCCACTGCAATGACAAAACAGAAGAACATGAAGAAATTTTTTTTCCTACACTTAGTGTTTACCAGTAGCTCTATCAACCACCCCAATAAACTTCAGCATTTTTAATATACAGCTATAGTTTTAATAGATTAAAAATGGCTTCGCTCAAAAAATGTGTCATTAGATTTCTAACAAATAACTTGTGGCTTCAAACCATCACTAGCAGATCCACCCGAAGAAGCCATGTTAAAAGGATATTCCAAAACTACTAATCGCTCATTAGTCTGTTGGGAAGGATTCTTGCTGAGAACTCTCTTAAAGCTTACCAAGAGCTTGTCGGCAACTCCACAAGTTTTTCCAGGCTACATTTCTATCAACTTAGGAGTCTATATACTACATTAAAATCCGCGTTGGATTTGCATAGGTCCCTCTCGCCTTTTGAGGAGTGGTGCTTGCAGGACTCTACTGGAAAACATGCCCTCTCAAGAATCTATAGTTTGCTACAGCCAACTGCTACGGGTGCATACCCCTTTCAGGCGAGTTGGGAGAGGGAACTGGAGAGGACCATTGACGCAGAAGACTGGGAGAAAATATTCTTCCTCTCTCACAAATCATCCGTCTCGGTAAAAGCTCAGGAGCTCAACTATAAAATTGTCACACGCTGGTACAGAGTCCCGTCACTATTACACTCTTTACCCAGGGGCCACCAATGTATGTTGGCGATGCCAGACGGATATTGGTACCATGTCACATATCTGGTGGGGCTGCACAGAGATTCAACCCTTCTGGATACAAATTCTGGATCTCATACACTCAATTACAGGGTTGAGATTACAGAATGATCCTGCTGTTCTTTTCCTCTTCCAGATACCTCTCCCGACCTCCGCTCTCGGGTCCAATCTCATCTTATTCCTTCTACTGGCAGCAAAGATGGTCATTCCTAGATTGTGGAGGTCCACAGTGAGGTCGTCTGTTTCCTCTTGGTTGCATGAAGTCTATGTATTGCTGCGTGGAAGAGCTAAAGAATGACCCCCCCCCCCCCCCCACCCTCCTCATTTAGCATTAAGGCATCTTCAAAATTTGTGAGGACTGGTTAGTCTTTTGCCAATCTGATCTATATCGATCCTCTTCTTGAGATGTTTTGTCCTTCCCCTCTCCTTTGGGATCTCCTGTTGTTCTACTGGGACATGGAGGTTGGAAACTATTTCTTCTTCCCCTCCCTTCTCTCAGACCAACCAACTCCACCCTTCATTGGATCTTGTTTTTTCTTTTATATACTAAGTTCTACTTTGTTCCGCAATTTATAATGGATAAGCCTACTTTCCAATATCAGCTGAGAACAACGGCAAGTCTGTATCTCAGTGGTTTTGGCCTTATTGCATCCCTTATCTTTGAATATTCTCTATGTTCGTGTACACATCTAGAGCGATTGTGCCAAACCTCTGTTTGCATTTGTGTTAAGCGCATTTGATTTTCTGCAAATTGATGTATGTAACGTATTTTTGTTATATGTCGATGGAAATATGACCGATACTTTTATCATATGCTATTCTTCTCTGTATCCATTTTGTTTCAATAAACCTCTTTTTGAATTTAAAAAAAAAAAAAAAAAAAGGAAGACCAAAGTCTCACATTTTAAAGCCAATTTGTTCCAGCACCCCAGTCTGTTCCAATGATTCCGGCCTTCACGTGACCCTGTAGTGGACACATTGGGTACAGCCAGAAAAAGAATTGTGTGGCCTGTGAAAAGCTGCAGGGTTACGTGAAGACTGAACAGTGGAATAGTGACATCACCCAGGATTACTTTGATCAGCCGCAGAGTTGGAACAAGCAGGTTTAAGTTTAGGTGAGCTTTTTGGGTTTTTTTTTTTTATATTTTTAATCATCCCCAATGGACTAATGAGCTGTTAGCAGTTTGTAACACCCCTTAAATCCCTAGAATCAAAAGGGACCAGTTCTAAAAGTTAACTGCCCCTAGACATCTTTTTTTCCCCCCTCTGAGCAAAGGCTCTCCCGTCCAAAGGTTGTGAAGCAACTGCACCTCTACCCCATTCACATGTTTGCAGTAGCTATTTGAAAAAGAAAAGCCAGAGGATCCAGGAATTCCTTCAATTTTGAGGACAGTTCTGGCCCCACTGGTTAGCCATTGAACGAACATCTGCAGTGTAAAGCCAGCTTTGCAAATTTTGTGACTTGCATTATAAACATCCAACATTTCCCCCCACCACCACTTACCACTGATTCCATGTCTGTTATATTTGATGGGGCAAATATGGTCTGCACCATAAACTTGTGTTTACTCTTTTCATTCGGATCATAGTCAAAGGGCTGCAACATTACTAAAAAGAAACAAAGCAATAGTTAGCTAAAGCAAAATCATCCCACACACTTCTACTATGAAGAGGATCTTTGGGTAATAAAAGAGAATATATACCATACTCATAAATACATACATATACACACAAACTTTACTCTCTTCTGTGGTCACATATGTAGATACAGATTTCAAGTAGTCTAAACTCTTGAATTCTTAAGGGCATAAATTTCACAAGTTGTTGAAAGAAGATACAATTACTTAAGGTTTTTAGTACGCTCAAGTAATCGGATCCTTTTAAATGTTTTGCTGACTATCCACATCCATATGATAAATCCCTAGTTTCTCCAAATCACAGAAGGTGCTTTACTAGATGCTTGAAACCCAAGTGGAGTCCAATACTGCTCTATCTTAAAGGGGTTGTCTTGCTACAGCATTTGGCAGCCTTTTGTGCTGGTTGCCAAGCAGAGTTTGTGAAATGGAGGAGCGTGTTTCTCCTCCAAGCAGGGAGTAACTTCACTCTCTGCAGACACAGCCCCACAGTGTGCAAATGATGATTCATTCTGTGTGAGCTGGGGGAAAGCAGAGGTTCTCAGTTGTCTGAGACTTAGGCTATGTGCACACAGCAAATGATAAAATGCCGTCCAAAATATAATGGCATTTCAGTATTTCTTGTGTAGACATAGCCTACGGAATCAATGGAAGTGAAGAGTAACTCAATAGTGTATATCTAAATTTCTCGTTCTCTCTACATACTTTCTAATTACAATGGGCATTTGACATAAAGGACTCTGGAAAAGATGGGTGATTTTTTTTCCCCGGTCTCTCACATAGTGATATATCCTGCAGATTACACCTGTGACCACTGCAGAACAAAAACTATACGCTTTATCTGTTTGTGTTTACATTGGGACTGCGCATCTGTCTCAAGTTTTTTGTGTGGGACTGCACAGTACAGCTGTGTTCTAGCTCTGATTTATGTGGGACTGTATCTGTAACAAGTGATTTATACGGGACTGCACAGTACAGGTGTGTTCTCTGCCTGTGATTTACGTGCGACTGCGCATGTGTTGCAAAAGTGATATGCGCAAGACTGCACATCTGCGTCACAAAAGTCTTTTACGTGGGACTGCACAGTATAGCTGCGCTGTTTTACATGGGATCGCACATTTTTGTCACAAAAGTGATGTGGGACTGAACAGTAGAGCTGTGTTGTTTCTCTGTGTCACAAAAGTAATTTACGTAGGACTGCACAGTACACCTGTGCTTGCTGTCTGATTTACATGGGACTGTCATGTGTCCCATAAGTGCTTTACGTGGGACAGCGCATCAAAGTCCCAAAAGAGATTTAGTTGGGACTGCACATAACAGCCGCAGCCTGTGTTTTACATGGGACTGTGCATCTGAGGCACAAAAGTGATTTACGTGGGACTGCACAGTCTGTCTGTCTCTCTTGCCCGCGACCGGTGTGCGCTCCTGTCTGCGACCTGGGCGGGACATGCCGCACAGTGGATAGCCAGTAACAGTAGCAGGATGTAAGCCGACCCGGTATTCAGCTCATATAAAACTCACCCAGTTCTCATAAACCAAAGCACTTTGCTAATGGTAACCAAGGACGGACATGCTTACATTTTGGTTCCCCTCATTTTAAACTATGATTGTTGTTGTGAGACAACCCCTTCAACAAATCCAGGGATCAATATGCTATACACTCAGATATGTCTTTGTGCCTTCTGCCACTGTGTCAACTCTAGTCATACAACATTTCATTCCCCATTGCGGCATATGCGGTTAGATCTAATCACCAGCAGATATTTCTTCAAAACCTAGTGGCTAAATAGTCCTTGTTGGCCCTATGTTAAAGTATAAATTCATGCGCGATTTTTGTGGGGGTTTTGTTTTTTTTTTTTGCGTGCATTCTTTGGTAGAAATCATGTGTTATCTGTATTCTGCAGACCATTCCAGTAATACCAAATATGTAGGGTTTTCATTATGTTTTTGTACTTTTTAAAAAAAATTGAAAAAATTTATTCTGTTTCTTAAATTTGTGCTGCAGCATAATTTTCTGCAACCAATAACATTTTTGTTCTTACACCTATGGACCCAAGAGGGTGCTTTTTTTGTGGGCTGAAGTGTAGTTATTGGTACCATTTTGGGATGTGATTTTTTTGGATCATTTATTACTATAATGTTTTAGGGACATGAAATCACCCAAAAAAAAAAACACACACACAACTTTGTTGTTTGGAATTATTATTTCTTCTACAGTATCCAGCGTACCGGATAAATTAGGTTATATTTTAATAGAATGGATTTTTACAGATGTGTCGATACAGATTATGGGTTACTTTTTATTTATTAGTAAAATGTCAAAATTGGGGAGATCTGAACTTTGAATATATTTTAGACTTTCATAACTTACTCTAGGGTACTTAACGACTATGTGACCTGATCGCTTGTACACGTTTCTAAATCAAATAAACACATGAAGTGCTAACATGATGGATACAAAATCCTTCATTAGGCTTCCAGCTACATGGAACTAATCGGCATGGCCCGCTGAGAGGGGAAAGGGGGGGAGGAGGGGAGCGGCGGGATCGGAGGGACGCTGCGGGATCAAAACGGTTTAACAGCAGGGATCTGACTCTGCGTGTGAGCCCGCCCCATAGCTCCTTACTGGAATGATGATGTAGCTATACATCATATGTCAGTAAAGTGTTAAGCTACAGCATTTTGTTTTTCTTGTTATATTACTATCGGTGTACGCAGAAGGGAATAACATTTAGACCAAGCAAACCACCATTAGGATAAACCGCTTTCTCAAAAGCAATCAGCAAATATAGTTTTATGTAGCACCAGAGGTTAAAGGGGTTGTCTCACTGCAAAGAATAGCTTTCAAAATGTAGGGAACACTAAATGAAGATGTTTTCCAAATATATTGCTTTGTTCATCTTTTTTTGTTAAGGAGCTACAAATGATTTGATCACCTTCTGAGGTTTCCCAAGTGACCGACCTGTGTACTCCTTTTTCCCTGCTGTTTGTTCCGATAGCAGGGAGTGACTTCACACAAGTCGCAGCCAGCAGTGTGAAAGCTTGTGCGTTATCTGATCTTTCAGACAAAAGACAGTAATTACTGTTTTACATTAGCTCAGAAGCTTCTCCAGACCTCAGAGAAGGTAATTTATTTAATCTAGACTAACAGCGAGGTCTGAATACACGGAGCTCATATGCTAATTACAGACAGCTTGACCAGGAAGTGACAGCGCAAAGCAGCATTATTTCATTCATGCATCCTATGAAACTTTGAAATGAGACAACCCCTTTAAGGTGGACTAACAGCTGTTCCGGACATGTCTAAGTAGATACTTGTGTTTCCTATCAAATAACACCTTCTCTTATACCTCTGTGTTGTGCTCTTCCTCTGTTATTCCTCCTAGAAATGTGTTCTTGAATCTGTCAGCTGGGTGTTACCTATTGTGACTGTGTCCTGTACAATCTGACATTGTCCAATTAGTGCTGACAGAGTCAGAGTGTGCAAGGACACACCCATGAGGGTTAACACCCAGCTGACTGATTCAGTTATACACTTCATACATGCTACTTTACAGTGAGCAGAAGGATGTAATAAAGCAGACATCCAGGAGATGTTACAGGTCCTTTTTAAGCACTCGACACGCCTTCGACAGAGGAAAGTCTGGGCTGCAGTGTCTGGCAAGCGTTACCATAGAGGAATTGGGCTTCTACCTCGACCGCTTCCTGAATAACAACAGGGAGCATCAACAAGTGGGAGTTGGAAGTAACCAAGTCTGAAATTACCTTCTTTCAAGCTTTTGGTTTTCGCTTTCCTGTTTAATAGAAATTGTCAAACAGGAAAAACAATATATATCTGGTGCAGTAGATAATGAGAGCAACCTAATAGTGGAATATTTTCTCCTGCTCCAATGGTGTAGGTGCAATTCTCCATGACTGGACAGGAACACCAGGATGTCGCTTCATTTACATAGCAAACCTAGAGCAGGAATACCTGCTTATTAGAGCATCTCATTTCCAATGACACTTTCTTATGATATTCGGCTTCTAATTAACAGCATTTTTGCATAGTTTGGAAACAAAGGGAAGTGTGAACGGACTCCTTATAGATGACACCTATAACAACTACACAATTTAGATTGTCGTGAGGGATGACAAGATTTGTATAACACTAAAAGAATGTAATCAGCACCATATACATAAATAAAATTAAAAAAAAGAAAATTTATGGAAGCCACAAAGGCTTCAGGGTCAAAAGTAATTGACCAGAGAAACGTATGTATTGTGATCTGACAACTCTGTACAGATGAAGCAAGTGTCGGATCATATGCACAGAAGGTGAAAATTATTCTCTCTATGCCATCGTTATGTAAAGGAGGCTTTCATTAGAAAAGGATCCCATTCCCATGATAATCCCTTTAAATTAGTGCAGCATGTTATTATATTTCATGGCATCAATAGGGCTTCTTTCCACATGAAGTTCATGTGACTCAAACTACACTAAAACCACAAATAAAGTCCAAATAAAAATTTTTTACCCAGAAGATAAAGAAAAGCAGTCATCACCAATGACTGTAAGCAAAAACACTCACAGTATGGGAGGTGCTATAGAAAAAACCATATGGTGCTTGTTACTGCAGTCGATGGACAGCACCCCAGGTCTTCAGTCAGAGAGCCGATTTAGTGCATACTCCTGCTCAGACACTCAGTTTATAGAAAGCACAGACTTTACATTGACAAGGACTTGGGGCACAATATTATTTCTAGTATTTCTGTTCTGTTGTTCAGTGATTCTTTAGTCTACAAAATAACCAACAGACCGCTCTGACCGACTCTTCAACGCCCATAGTGTTGTGGGTTCTGCAGCAGACTCTGAATTTGAGTGCAGCATTGTCTGGTCCAAGGGCCAGATTGTCATACTGTCAGGGCTGTGGAGTCGGAGTCCGAACCCATTTTGGTGGAGTCGTTAAAAAATGGACTGACTCCCAAAATATATAATTAGTTTGTCCAGTTAGTTCGATGCCGTGCCAAGAGCAAGAGGAATTGGGTCCGGCCAGTGCTACTGCTCCCATGTCTTCAGCCTCATCACATGAGTGTAATTGATGACATGGAGCAGGCAAAGCGTTACAGCATGGGAAAAGATTCCGCTCCCATAGCAAACAGATTGACCAGATTTCAGAAACACTTTACTTGCTTTCAAAGAAGTAGAAGAGTTCAATCATTCATAAGACCGGACTGTGTCTGTTACAATTCCTTTATACCTTGGAGATTCTTAGAGATGTTGCCCATGTGGTCACAGCTTTGCCCCAACCCAAGTTAGTGTATAGAGGCCGTTCTCTAGCTTGGAAATAAGATGATCAGATGTGAGGTCGTCTATGCAGGATCTGATGGAGGCAATACTATTTCTCAGAACAAATTCATAGACTCCACAAATGTTATTCCGGATGTTTTTGTTGAAAACTTTTTTCCCCACACTGCAGTTTTTTTTGCATATTTACAATTTTTTAAAAAAAAATTGTGTGTTCTAAAGTTGTATCCAATAAATATATTTTACACTGACAAGCAAAAGGGTAACAATGTTTTGAACTTGTGACTTTCAGGCTCCATATCTCACCATCCACTACAGCTTTGAACGTGAGACTACCGTCATTTCATAGACAATCATCTTGGCTATTTCATACATAACTTTGACCTGCAACTATTTAGCATATGCTTAGTTATGCAGATTCTTATGTAACTGCATTATTACTGTTTTGCTCTTGGTGGTGGGACAGTCTTTCTTCTTGTGTACTACAAATTACAACCAGTCCTCACATTCCCTAAAAGCTCAGTGTGTTATCACAGACGTCCATGCAAGCACCGGGTAACACGCATTACACAGGTCTGGAAAGAAGGCCCAAAAAAGGTGAAGAAGCCTCTACTTCAATCTTGTCATAAGAAGCGTTGGCTTGAGTTTGCAAAAGAGTACGAAAAACAGAAGATTGGAAACGGATGATTTGTAGCGAAGAGATGAAAGTCAATAGACCGGGCTCTGATGGGGCAAATGGGTCTGGAAAAATCAAGAGAAAATGGGCGAACGGAGCAAGAAACTGAAGGAACCGTCAGGTTCGGTGGAGGAAGCCTGTTGATATGGGGATGGTTCACAGCCAAAGATGTTGGATACTTGACCAAGATCGATTTTGATCTCAATGCTGAGCTATATGTGAGTGTCCTACAAGGTGAGTTACTTCATATACTCAAGTACTATTGGTAGGAAAAGGACAACGTAGTGTTCCAGCAGAACAACGACCTGAACCATACATCAGGGTTGGAGAAGGAATGGTTCAATGACAATGAAGTAGAGCTGCTGTATTGGCAACCATAGTCCCCAGACCTCAACCCAATCGAATACTTGTGGGTAGAGTTGAAGAAAAAGCTGTATTTGTACCCAAATCCAGTCTGCACCAACATTAAGAACGTGTAGAAGAGACCTGGGATCAGATTTTGGTCAAGAAATGCTTGAATCTGGCCCAGAGGGATTCAGGCAGCGTTGAATGCCAAAGGTAGATTTAGCAAATACTAACAAAATAATGAAAATTAACATTTTGATTTTTAGGAGCAAAACAGTAACAATGACAAGAATCTGCTGAATTAAGCAGATGCTAAATACTTGCACGTTAAATATATGTATACGATAGCTAAGATGATAGTCTATAAAATGATGGTAGTCTCATGTTCAAAGCTGTAGCGGATGGTGAGATATGGAGGCTGAAAGTCCAGTTCAAAATATTGTTTCCGTTTTGTTTGTCAGTGTCTGTTCTACCTAAATAGATTGATTATTTTATCAAAGTGATAAACAGCCAGATGTTACCATTTTACTACAGTAAAGTTATCACTTAAACATGTGCCATGTATGAGCGAGTCAGGAGTCCAAGTCGGAGTCTGGAGTCTGAGTCCGGAAAATTGAGGAGTTGGAGGTTTGGCTTACGGACTCCACAGCCCTGCATACTGTACCTCTCCCAGGGGCTGCAGTAAATCTTAGAGTAGCATTCCACGTTGGAGAACTTTATGGCATTTCAGTTCTAAATACCCCAAATTACAGAGGTTTCTGTTCCATTTTCAGGGCCGCCAGAAATCAGAATGGGGTGGTCCCCTGCTCGGTGCTCCAGGAAGAGGATATGAGGCGTCTATTCTCATTGTAGATTTTGGGGGTTACAGAAGTGTTTTTTTCAGAACTACAGATATACAGTCTCCTCTCCAACTCCTCTGTAGAGTCTGGAACCTATCTGACATTTGTATGGTAGATGTTGTGGAAGATTGTGTCAGAAATAAATACTACTCTGACAAAGAAATCCAGAGAGAATATAGAAACAGTTTTTTACTGGATTCTTCATTTAGGTTGCTTAAAATAGCACATACAGCCATATAGTGCAGGCTACACAGTGCCCACCATAACAGTGCCATCAGTTGAAGGCTGCGGTCAAAACATTATTTTTTCAAGTATGAGGACTGAGTCGAAGCACATTTGTGACCCGACGTCTGGGCCTGTCTGTGATGTTAGAAGTAACCAAGTCTGAAACTACCTTCTTTCAAGCTTTTAGTTTTCTCTTTCATGTTTATGGCAAAAACAGAGGGGCACATGTTGTGCACCCCTGCTCTAGCGAGACAACACCGTTTCTAAATTAAGACTGCCAGTGCCAATGGTTTTCTGACAGCTCCAGCAAACAGGGCATCTTGACGGCACTTTCCATGCAGCACAAAATATCCACAACGTGAACAAGGACAGGGTGCTGTCTAAAACGTCTGCCCATTTTACTGCATCACCTGTATGTACAGAATTTTCTAATAAAGAAAACGTCCTTTAGTATACACTGGTCCATAGTTTTCATATTATGAGGGTGGGGGGGCTTGGAGGCCCTTGGTCTTGTGCAGCTGCCTACTAAGGACATTTACATGGGACTGCAAGAACTATCCAGCTGAGAAGAGGGGTGAGTCTATTTAGTTGTAGATTTGTTTTTGTATGTGCATCAGAAAAATAGACTGTTCTACTGACATTATAACTTGTCAGCAACAAAATCACAAGACTGCCTGCAACACCCACTAAGTCCTTTTTGAATGCAGAGCACAGAGTTCATGTCATTTGACAACAGCAAGAGCTGATCAACAATATAGGAGAACAATTTTCACTTCTTTGTTCTCGCAGACATACAATATTCACAAAAGGTGATGCGTTGCTAACAAACACAAATGTTCATGCCTACCTGAAGGAAGCAGTCAGCAGACACCCATTGGCTCATTTGTCAGGTGCTTGCTGGGATGTCTACATTTGTCAAAGGCCAGGAATAAAATATTCAACCATTTGTAGGAACAACTGACTGTGCAAAAAGGGCCTTAAAAGGGACTCTTCAGACATTGTGGATAAGCCTACAGCCCTCTTGCTGCTCCAGTCCTATGTACTTATGTGTTCAGATGGGGAGTGATCGCATAAGGTCTTCCCTTTATTTAGCTTTACTGTGAGTTATCTGTAATTAATGGTATTATGCGTTCACTGTGCACTGTTGTGTTTGGGAATAAGGTTATAAACTACTTGGGAGTTCACCCCCTATTGACTGTAATTAGCCCATTCAAATCTATGGCAGAAGTTTCTAGAAAGTACTAGATCTTGCAAAACAAGAGTTAAAGGGGTGTTCCGGGACTTATCAATGCTTGTTCTTTCAATGGAGTATGAGTTGTTATTAAAAAAAAAAAAAAAAAAAAAAAAAAAAACGAAGGCAAACCTCAAAATTAACATCAAGATTCTCCCGTTCACACCCAGCTGCCATTGCATTGAACCAGGATGTAAGCAGTGAACGTCCATTGTTCACGTGACAGCTCTAGCCAACCACAGGCCACAAAGTTACCTGCACGTGATCTCTCTGGCCTTTAATTGGCTGGAGCGGTCACGTTGATCTTCCCTGCTTCATCCCGGGGTGAATGGGAGCGTCCGGAAGGTAAGTATGAGGTTTCTCTTCTATTTTTACTTATACTCCAATGAAAGAACGAGCATTAATCAGTCCTAGAACACCCCTTTAGGGCTTGTCCCCACTGCACTGTTTTTCAGCTGGTTTTGCAGACGGACCTTAATAGAAAATGCGTGCAGCGGTCCCCACTGTACGGATTTTCCGCCAGACTGTTTATTAGACCGGCGGCGGTCCTAAAAACATTAAGCATGTTCATTCTTATGAATATGAACATTTCAATGTGAAGGGGGAAAGCTTTTCTCGGCAAACGGCGGAGTACACGGCCCCGAAACAGTGCAAATACAGGTCGGGATTTGCACTGTGCCTTGTGACTGGCCCTTAATGTGCTGTACAGGCCTGAGGCAAGTTACCTAGACAATTGTGTTATGGCCAGTGGGTTTAAGAGACCCAGTTGTTGGGATTTTAGGGGAACTGTTCTAGTCTGTTGTTCAGTTTAGCAACTAAGTGGTACAGCCCTGGAGTGATGCCAGAGCCAGCTTCCATAACTCAATTTTTTTTTTTGGATAGTTTGCATGGGGGCATGGCTAGCCTCCATTTTGGTTGTGCACTTCACCCACCCACACAATGTTTTTAATCAGAGCAGAAAGTAGCTGGGACCGTCTCTGAAAATATGGAGGTCTGAACAGACACCAAGTGAAGTAAAATGTCAGAGTAGGCTCCCTTCTGAACTGCGGTCACCTTGTGGCTGGGCTCTCGCGTAAACCTAAATTTTTCATGTATTCCAAAACTTCCAATAATACATTTTGAAATAGTTTCTATGTTCACTTTAAGGGTATGTTCACACGGTGTAATGGGACGCTGCCCCCGGCCAGCCCCATTCACTTTCACTAGCAGCGGCGCTTATGATCGTACTGTACACCCGGGGAGACGAGACGAAATTCATAGTTCTCTATTGCAGCGCGCATTTCGGCCGTATTAAAGTGCAAATACGCCACGAAATGAGCGCTGCAATTACGCCATTTGAACATACCCTAAGGTGATCTTCACATGGCGCTTGTTAAATACGTATTTGGGTATGTTTTACGTACCAAAAAACGTACCTCAATATGTATTTAACAATCTTCAAGTGTGAGGACATTGATTTCAATGTAAAATACGTATCATCGTTCAGACGATACGTTTTACATACGTTTTTACATGGTGTTGAATGGATACATTCAAAGAACTGACATGTCAATTCTTGATCCGTTTAACGCATTGAAAAGGAAATACAAACTGTAGGAATCCGTTTTTGCAGTCCAGAAAGCGTATCCAAATATGTACCACACTTTGTAGTACTTTTTGGATGCGTTTGACGCGATATGTTTTACTTACTGCAAAAACTTATCCATGACGCCATCTGCACATACCCCGTCTCTCAGCATTTGTAGAGTACTGCTGATATTGTGCTATGTTTGCATTGCTTTGCTGCCACACCAGCGTGCACCCACACATTTCTTTAAAATTGTTTGTTGTGCTGATCAATTTTTGATTTTGTATGGGGGAGTGGCTAGCCTCCATTTTGGTTGTGCACTAAACCCATCTACGCAGACTGTTCTTAATCACAGCAGAATGTAGCTGGAACCTTCTCTCCCTAAAAAGTTGAAGGTCTGAACAGACATCAAGTGAGGTAAAATGTTAGGTAGGTTTCCATCTGAACTAAGATCACCTTGTCACCAGTGGATGACAACTCTTATGGTCAGTTGATGTCTCCGGCCTAGTTCAACAATAGCAAGTTAGCGCCTGCAGAGAAATATTAAAAGTCTGAATCCTAGCCCTAAGAATTGGACCCACCCTTGCTGCAGGCTTTCCATTTGGACTGTAATGTGTTTTTCAGAAGAGGCTTATGCTCAGGTATAACTTAAGTGGAGTAAAGGAACATTTTTTGCACTGCAACCACTTAGTTTCCTGACTTGATTTCTGCACCAACACCAAGGACACCTCAAACACTATCGTGGTACGAATGCTTACACCTCGATTGTGTCCCGGGGGAATACTGGAGGAACACCATCTACTCGAGTACTTGCAGACCCCCTCTTCCCTGTGATGCTCCCAGGAGAACAAGTGAGGTTTGGCAGAGAGCCTACATGATAGCTACTATACCCCACCCTCTCTAGTGTCACCTGTTGGCTCAAAAGCTTCAGAAATCATTGTGCATCTACTGAAGCGGAGCATCAGAGAAGTGGTAGAGCACATGTTTGATGGACAGGACATTGAGGGGGCCAAATGTGAATTTATGCAAATAAGTGGGTTTCTAAAAATGGATTTATAGTGAAAAATGCATAACTTGACTGTGGAAATGAATAGCACATGGATGTGATGTAATGAAACTTTACCCTTATTACCTGTATCTTACCAGACTTGTATCTACTTACAAGTAAAAGTAAAACTGCATCTTCTGGTCTATACATAAATATACAGAAGCGGACAGTATTCTGTGCATTTTGGTTTGCCAACAGATTGTTGTTTATTGAAATCCCGTTCTATAATCTAAAATTTCCAATGGATATCAAAATTGCCACTGGTTCACCTGTAACTGTTGTCTTCACAAGAACTAAGCACAATTAAATGCTCTCTGTTCAAATGGTGGCACAGCTGATAGCCCTACCCAGGCACCCTAGTTACCCTTCAAGACTCTCCAATAGCCCTTTCATGGCTACCATAATCCACATGTACTGAAATTAAGTTCGACACCCCTGGTAGAGCAATACCCACACTAGAAAACATACCTGAAACTGTGACTGTGGCTCCAGGATCAATAGTGCCACTGTTTGGCCTTACACAGTAGCGCCGTGGTGCTGTAGTTTTCACTTTGAAACATACTTTTTTCTCAGACGGATTCCGCAGTTTGAGGTTTGTAGTGACGACATCTGTAAATGGACCTGAAAGTATTAACAGAATAGGGTTTTAAACTTCTACAGAGCACAATCTTGATAATAAATTTTGTGAGTGCAGGCGCACCATGCACTCACCGGTATATCCCTTTATAGGGAAACTATTAAATGCACATTATGAGAGAGAAGAAAAAAAGAAGAACCAAAAAAAAAAAAAAAAAACAACCACATGACTACGATCACAGTTAATTTAATCCGTTTATAAAAAAGGTTTAATTTCCTATCTGTTTAGTATGCTTGTGGCATAGCCGAGCTCCTAAAAGAACAGAGCAGCACTTTTCCTTTTCTTCCAGTGATCTGATCGTGGTTTGGTTAATTCTACTTTTTCTAGACACAGTTTAGTTTTGCATTTGGAATTCCTTTAATTTGAAAGAGTTCATTGATGGCTGTTTTTGCACAAGTTATGGACAATCAAATTTCACAATATTCAGAAGTAGATGTGGGGTTATTTAGCTTGGGGGAAAAAAAAAACAAGACTGCCTAGGGGTGCTTTAACCCCTTAACAACCACCCACTGACTTTTGGCGTCAGCTGGTGCGGGTCGTTAGTCTACAGCGACGTCTTTTGGCGTCGCTGTAGACCTCGGGGTTTGCGCCGCAGCAGCGCTGGGATCGAGGCTGTACTACACAGCCCCGATCCCAGAGCATCTCCTACAAGCAACGGGGAGAGGAAGAAACCTCCGCAACTAGATGCTTTAACCCTTTGATTGCGGCGGTGTGTTACCGCAGCGTAATCAAAGAGTTCCCCTGCTCTGTCGGGTGATCGGAACCCGGTGACCCGACGGAGCTCAGGGAACGGCTGCACAGTCAGCCCTGGGGACCTAGAGTAGCCCGAGAGCTGTCTGTGTACTAAGCCAGTGACTAGGATGCACTTTGTGCTGTCCTAATCACTGCCTGTGTCAGTCTGACACAGATTAGAATGTATTAGCATATATGAATATGCTAATACATTACTAAGTGTAAAAAAAAAAAAAAAAAAGAAAAAAAAAAATCTAACAGTTCTCCCTTCATGGGATTTTTTAAAAAAAAAAAAAAAGTAAAAAAAAAAAAAAAATGAATAAAAAATAAAATAAAAAATTGTGCATAAATTACACACAAAAAAACCTACACATTAGGTATCCACACGACCGTAATAACCTGTAGAATTAATCTAACAAGTTATTACGTGTGAAATATGAAAGGTGTAAAAAAAAAAAAATAAAAAAAAATAAAAAAATGTAAATAAAAAAAATCCTGCAATTATTTACAAGCGAATTTAAACTATTCCCCCATAAAGTACAACTTGTCTTGAATAAAAAGGAGGCCTCATCCAACTGCGTCATTGAAAAAATAAAAAAGATACAACTGTTGAAGCGCAGGGAGGCAAAAACTAAAAAAAATTTCTGGTCATTAACTTTTCAGGCCTGGGAGTTAAGGGGTTAATTACCATGTACAAATAAGTGAGAGTACACACATCTCTTGCATGATCTTTTTACATCACGTCTGTAATCAGAACGAGGGGCCATCGTCTATGTCTAAAGGTGTCCAGCTGAAATACACAGAGGGCCAAAATCGAAAACTTAGACCAAGTCGTGTGCCAACTGTGTGCTTCTCCCTGTGAGCTCCTCTTATCTCATCAGTCGTCCCAGTTATTTCACCTGCTCCATGGTCCCTTCTCCGCTCTATGCCGGAGAGAGGGGCTAAGTGAGAGCAGAAAATTACAGCTCCTGGTTTCTTCCTCTGTTTACTGCCTGGCCATTACTCGCGGGCCAAATATAATTACACTGAGGGACAGATTTGGCACACAGGCCTGAGTTTGACACCCTTGCTCTAGAGGAAATAATGTTTCACCGTCTTCACAGAATGGATTCTTTACTGTAAGAGCAGCAAGACTATGGAGCTCACTGCTACAAGAGGTTGTGATGGCGGAATCAACCTTCATTCTACTGGCTGGGGTCCATTCGGACCCCACACATATAACCTCTTGGGCTATAGTGTGATGTTCTGGCGTTTTAGGAGCTTGGTTGTTAGACCCTCTTACGTCATGCGTGTGATTTATTTTTCCTATCAGACTTTAGATAGGAATTTAAATAAAGTTTTTCATCTGGGGTCCAAAAAGACCCCAAGCTGAATGCTGTTCGCCTGTGACTTTGTAGCCGTGTCAGACTGGCACTGTTGCTATTCACACTCTAAGTAGTAAAGTTTATTATTTGAAATGTTTCAGTGATTCTTGGCCAAAAAAGTCAATTTACCCACTGCATAGTCAGATACAAATGGTCTGCAATGAGTGCCAGCAAGCACAATGATACCGAGAGACACTTTATGTTGAAACAATACAACATACACTACCGTTCAAAAGTTTGGGGTCACTTCAAAAGTTCTTTATTTTTTAAAGAAAAGCACAGTTTTTTTTTTTTCAATGAAGCCAACATTAAATGAATCAGAAATACATTCTATACATTGGTTAATGTGGTAAATGACTACAGGCAGTCCCCGGGTTACAAACGGGATAGGGACTATAGGTTTGTTCTTAAATTGAATTTGTATGTAAGTCGGAACAGGTAGATTTATTAGATGTAACTCCAGCACAAACATTTTGTTCTAGTTTTGGATAGTGCAGGGAACAGTTTTTACATTTGTTTTGCTGTCTGTGACTTTTTTTTTTTTAGAAGATTTCACCTCACTTTCTGTATCTCATGTGCAGCTGTGGCATGCTGGCACTTGGTTATCATGGGGCGTGATTCAGTGTTGAATGTCAGCCATACCCCATAAGTCTCCGTTTGTAACTAGGGGACGTATGTAAGTCGGAACGATGTAAGTCGGGGACTGCCTGTATTCTAGCTGCAAACGTCTGGTTGTTAATGCAATATCTACACAGGTGTATGGAGGCCCATTTCCAACAACCATCACTCCAGTGTTCTAATGGTACATTGTGTTCACTAACTGTGTAAGAAAGCTATTGGATATTTTGAAAACCCTAGTGCAAGTATGTTAGCACAGCTGAAAACAGTTTTGCGGATTAGAGAAGCTATAAAACTGACCTTCCTTTGAGCTAGTTGAGAATCTGGAGCATTACATTTGTTGGTTCGATTAAACTCGCAAAATGGCCAGAAAAAGAGAACTTTCATGTGAAACTCGACAGTCTATTCTTGTGCTGAGAGATTAAGGCTATTCTATGCGAAAAATTGCCAAGAAACTGAAGATTTCCTACAACGGTGTATACTACTCCTTTCAGAGGAGAGCACAAACAGGCTCTAACCAGTGTAGAAAGAAAAGTGGGAGGCCCAGCTGCACAACTGAGCAACAAGACAAGTACATTAGAGTCTCTAGTTTGAGAAATCGACGCCTCACAGGTCCTCAACTGGCAGCTTCATTAAATAGTACCCGCAAAACGACAGTGTCAACGTATACAGTAAAGAGGCGACTCCGGGATGCTGGCCTCCAGGGCAGAGTGGCAAAGAAAAAGCCATATCTGAGACTGGCTAATAAAAGGAAAAGATTAATATGGGCTAAAGAACACAAACATTGGACAGAGGAAGATTGGAAAAAAGTTTTATGGACAGACAAATCAAAGTTTGAGGTGTTTGGATCACACAGAAGAACATTTGTGAGACGCAGAACAACTGAAAAGATGCTGGAAGAGTGCCTGACGTCATCTGTCAAGCATGGTGGAGGTAATGTGCTGGTCTGGGGTTGCTTTGGTGCTGGTAAAGTGGGAGATTTGTACAAGGTAAAAGGGATTTTGAATAGGGAAGGCTATCACTCCATTTAGCAACTCCATGCCATACCCTGTGGACAGCGCATGATTGGAGCCACTTTCATCCTGCAGAGTCAATGACCAAAGCACACCTCCAAATTATGCAAGAACTATTTAGGGAAGAAGCAGGCAGCTGGTATTCTATCTGTAATGGAGTGGCCAGCGCAGTCACCAGATCTCAACTCCATTGAGCTGTTGTGGGAGCAGCTTGACCGTATGGTTCGCAAAAAGTGCCCATCAAGCCAATCCAACTTGTGGGAGGGGCTTCTGGAAACATGGGGGAAATTTCTCCAGATTACCTCAGCAAATTAACAGCTAGAACGCCAAAGGTCTGCAATGGCAGAATTGCTGCAAAGGGAACATTATTTGATGAAAGCAAAGTTTGAAGTAGAAAATTATTATTTCAAATAAAAATCATTATTTCTAACCTTGTCAATGTCTGGACTATATTTCTATTCAATTTACAACTCATTTGATATATAAAAGTATGAGGGAAAACACAAAATTGTCTGGGTGACCCTACTTTGGAACGGTAGTGTAAGGTCTATAGCCAGCACAACTGAACTGCTTGAGGGCCTTAATTAAAAAAGTCTACAATGTAGCTTAATTAGTTTTCATTAGCTCATTTTACGACTATTTCAGCAGAATTCAGTAATTAGAAAGCATATCATGTCGGTTTAGTTATTGATGACTTCCTATATATCAGAACGCAAAAGAAGAAATCCCTGGATTGGAGTCGGGAAGGAATTTTTCCTTTTGTATAAAACAATTCACATAAGGGTTTTTGTTTTTTTTTTGCATTCCTCTGGATCAAAACCAAGATTGGTTGGAATTGATGGACCCATGTCTTATCTACTATGTTCCCTGTATTTTTATTGTAATGCAGACAATAGAGGTAAGACTTGTTTACAGATAGCTAAGGCAGAGGTAACAATGCACTACTCTTATAGCAAAAAAAACCAAAAAAAAAACATTCCTGCAACATGTGAGCACAGACTGTGGCCACCACTTACACATAAGTGACTTAATTTGGGTTGCAATTTTTAGAGAAGTAGTGTAGTATTCATATATAGCAAAAATGCAAGGAACTATTCAAGGAGTTTGCTACATTTATACAAAGGCAAGCCATATAATGCAGTTTCCCTCTTTATGAGCACTGACATAGCTATACGGGTCCAACGGAATGCAGATTAAGAGGAGTTAAACCCTTTACCAGGAACCCTGAATCTCAGATTAACAGATTTGAGCATAATGCCAATACAGAGCAGAGATGTGAAAACAGGTTTAGCTTTCATTCTGAAATGCAGAAATGAAAGGCACCATTACTACCAGTAAGAATCTAATCGTTCATACTGGTAAACTTGTAGTATTTTATTCTAAATGGACTTGTGAACAGGGCCTGTGAGAATTTGTTTCCATCGCGTTTTGAGCCTTCATTTACCATGTATACCGGAGCCTTTTGAACTGCATTGCTAGCATGATGCTATTTGTAATCAATAGATCCAATTATATCCAACACTAGTAAAGGTGTAAAGATCAGTATTATGCCTGAAACTATTTTAGTGCCAACTATTTAACTATTGAATTGGGTTACTCTACAATCTACCTACCACAGGATCCACATCATAGTTCATAGTATGAACTACTGCACATGCTCTCGTTAAAGGGGTTTTTTCACCATGCAGTTTCACAGTCACAGCTTTTCATCCGCTGTCGTCATATCAGTGTGTGGGTGGTTCTATAGTAGTGGTTAGCATATTTATCTTCTCTGTAACTAGCTGAGACATTACAAAGACGCAATAGCAAGATATTTAATCTACTAAATAAAGCTACCAGTGCTCCGAGGAGTGAAAACAATTGCTTACACAAAAGCTAATCCTGTTAGGCTATGTTCACACGGCTTATTGCGGCGCGTACTATAAACCGGGTGCTGTGGAACCACACGCTAATCAGCGTGTAATCCCAAAGCAGGAAGGGGCTGGGGGCCGGTACCATAGACTGCATCGTCAGCGGCGCGTATTCACTGCTAACAATGGACATGTCAATTCTCCCCCTGTGCGCTTACAATACGATCGGATTGTACACGCGGGGAGACGCGTAATCCATAGCTCTCCAAGCGCAATACGCAGCAAAATAAGTGTGCAATTACGCTAGAAAATAAGCCGTGTGAACATACCCATAGCGATAACTAGTTTGCTCCAGAGTGAGCTCTCCAGACTATGATGAAATCACTCCCATGGAGGCTTGATCTAGGCATGAAGAGAGGAGAGTTAGTCCATTTTGAAACAGGGTCCCAAATGAACTGAGGTCACCTCCACACTGGTAGAAGGGCTCACACCATATGATCAAAATGTGCCACAAGAACCCCAAACTTTCACTTAGATATTGCAGTAACGCAATTTAAAATAATTCATAGTCAATGTTCACATGTATCAGTGTTTGCAGTGTGCTGCTGTGTTCTTTGTGTAACCTGTATTATATATTTTACTGTTAAACACATTTGAGATGCTTTAGTAGCCAGCGAGTGTGTCTGGGAACCTAGATCGCTGCTGTATAGCATTTCAATGTATACCAACACAACTAGCAACACAGACGAGGTTTATGAGTTGAGTGGTTCTCACTCTGGTGGTGGTCTTGGCCTCATATCCCACATGACCGCCCATAGTCCTTGGCTTCAGAGCCGGATGCACATTTGTAGTGTCTCCACATCACATTAGCTCTATGGGGCAGATCATACATACTCCTGCTCTTTAGATGAAGACGGGGCATGAAGGCCTTTGTTCTTAACAGTTAGGACCACAGAAGTCTGCCTCCACCAAAAGTAAAAATGGGTTTGTTTTAGGGGAGCTCCTTCAAGTGTCTGAATCCTTTCAGTGCCAAGGACATATGTAATGTATCTTGACAGCTTGACTTTAAATGCTTATTGCGCCTAGAATATTAGGGCTTAACATTTGAGAGGCAGTATTCGGGGTTCAGCACGAAGTTTTAATTCTTAGTTCTGTGCGTGTAAAGAGAGAACTGAGCTACGATTAAGAAGCTTCGGCTTCGAAACGCGTCAGTCTCCTGTAGACGCAGGTCTCACCTTTTGCTCTTCCATGCATGGGTTCATGTAATTTTGCATATTTTATTCGTTTTGATTCCAAATAAAAGTTTTTTCACTTTTAAATCTGGGCAGTGGATATTGTAGCGGCACTTGGATTTCTTTTTGTACTTGTGAACCACGAGGCGGTGGCAGTGTCCAGCTCTATCTCTCCCAGGAGCATTCTCATGCAGGTGAGCATACCCATTACCTTTTTCTTGTATTAAAGAGAGAACTGAGAGCCAGAAGTAAGAGCCTGTCCTCCCGTACAGTCTCCAGTGACCTTAGGGAAAATACTGGAACTTTTTTTCAGGTTATCATCCCTCTTCGGAGCTGGGAAGAATATTTCCACTCTGGTTGTCATATTTAGCAGCAGAAGGGGAAGATCCATTAGATAAAAGGTTGGGTTCTCACGATGCAGTTGAAAAATACGACAAAAATACAAGTAATTTAAAAAAAAAAAAAATGTATTGACCCTTATTTCCCCAATGCTCCAAGAGTGAAGAAATCAGGCGATACCTTTTTCAGGCTAACTGAGATTTTTGTGGTGAGTGTGGAAACTAGCCCCTTCTTCGACATGTTTTACATTATTATATAACTCATTTTGAAAAAAGGGAGCTGTTTCTCAAAAAGTCCCCATCAAAATATACTCAGTTCCCCTCTAAAGGTATCGCCTGATTTCTTCATTTTTACTTTCTAGGAAAAACCGGGTAAAAACTTAAATCCAATGCTCCAAATCAGTATTTAAAAAAACCCTCGCATAATTTTAAAAAAAAAAAAAAAAAAAAAAACATGCATTTTTGATGCAGTGCGAGAACCCAGGCAAAAACGTAAGATGATGAGCAACCCCGACATAATTGCCCCTGCACCAAAAATAGCCCAGTGTAACTGTATAAATGGCCCTGGACAGGGAGATTCGAGGTCTGTGTGATTAAAAAAGGTATGAATTTTGCACACCTTACACTTATTTTTAGGAGGTGTTGATCATCTTTACCTTCACTCGGTTAAACGCTCAGCCACAAACATGAATTATTTTATTCCTCAGATTTAAAGAAAGCTTTATTAATAGTTGAATACAGCAAAAGTCAGAAACTAATCATATAGTTGGATAATCAAGATACAGTGGAAAATGGAGGTCCACAAACCCCAGATTAGATATCCAATTTAGAGCTCCTTTTCACGAACACAAAAACGGACTAAAAATGGGCAGGGTTGGGGGGGGGGGGGGGAGCGCGAGAGAAAGAGGGGGGAAGAGGCTGGAGGAAAAAAGAGGTAAGGAGAGAAAATGCCCATAATGGCATCAGCACAATCTTGAATGATGAAACACAAATCAGAATTGCTGACCCAACAAAATACAAATACAAGGTATAGCAATGTAATAAAATGCAGTGGAAAAGTAAGCCGAAAAAGTCCGACGCCAACATTTTCCCATATCAGGTGAGACGACCTGAGAGAAGATGAAGTAAACGCACAACTACCCCTGTTTCCCCCAAAATAAGACAGTGCCTTATATTAATTTTTGCTCCTACAGACACGTTGGGTCTTATTTTCAGGAGATGTTTATTTTCCCAGAACAAAATTCACTTTAGGGCAAATGATGAAAACTGCCATGTCTAAAACTCCTTTTGTTCCTTGAACCCAGTCAGGCCCCCCTTTTTTTTTTCCAGAGACTAATGAAATGAAAGGGGCGCTATGAAGGGTTGCTAGGGGGAACAAAGAGTTTTAGACCTAGACCCCCTAAATTTTAATCCCCAATGTAAAAAAATAAACAAAAAAATTTAAAAAATGATGCCATCAAAAAAGTAAAGTAGTATAGGGAGATGGCGTTAAACTATTTTGTGTGGTTAATTTTCCCCTTAGGGTTGAAAAAAAAAAACAAAAAAAAAATATATGTAGCTGTCATCAAAACCCTCCGATTATGGGCAAACTTGGTTTCCCCTAAAGAATTTCTTTGACTATTTCCTTTACAACAATTATGGACATTTACCTTGTCATCATTATCTCCCCAAACCTGCTTTCTGGTGTTTCTTTGTGACCCTTTTCTTTTAGACTCTTTGGGCCCAAAAAACCCTGTGTCTAGCATTTTCCCTTAACCCCTTACCGAAAATTTGCCGTACTATACGGCAAAGTGGGTGGGGTTCCCCGCAAATTCCCGTATGAGTAGTCAGGGATCTTGCCCCTCAAAGCGGAGGGGGGCCAAGTCGCGCTAGAGCGGCGGTTTTTTACCGCTGGTCTGCCGACCCCCCCAAGGGCCCGGAAAGTGAGCCCGGGCCGGGGGGGATTAACCCCCCGATGTCGCGACATCGTGGGGTCACGCCCATCGCGGTGCGGGCGGTAGGGAAGGGTGAGCCCCGCTCCCCGCGCCCCGGCGCAGTAAGGGCGCTGGCCCCCGCTATTTTTTCCCCCCTACAGGCAGCTCAGATGTGAATGACAGATACGGGTTGTTGGTGACGTCACGATCCCCACAATGCATTGTGGGCAGCTGACAGACGTTCCAGGGAGACCCATACGCTAAAAGCTGTTTGTGTCCATTGCTGAACGATTGCGTCGTTCATGAAATTTCCCCCTGGGGAAAAGTGTAAAAAAGAAAAAAACAAACACAAAAAATAAAATAAAAATATTTACCCCGCCCTTTTCCCCCTTTACAAACGAAATCCCCCAAAAAAAAGATCAAAAATAATAAAGTACCCTTTTTTGCTATGCCCGTGCGTAGCGACCCCCCTATAAATCTGTCATTTTAAATTAACGTCGGTGAACCCCGTAAAAAAAAAAAAAACAGTCACAGAATTGCGATTTTTGTAATCCTGCAGCACAAAAAAATGGAATAAAAAGCGATAAAAAAACTTCCAGTTGTATGGGAAAAAAAAATTAAAAGTTCTGGCTTTAGAAGTAGCGATGCATAAAAATTTTTTTTACACAAAAAAAAACATTTTTTCAAAAAAAATTTTGTTTCAATAAAAAAATACTTTAAAAAAGGGGTTCACCATAATCGTTCAACCCACAGAGTAAAATTACTTTTAGGAACTGTGGTGAACGCTATTAAAAATAAAAAATAAAAAATACTGCTGGATTTCATATTTTCTTTAACCTGCCCTTCCAAAAAAGGATTTTTAAAAACGATCTAAAATGTTTGTCCCCCCAAAAATGTTACCAATAAAAAAGTAACTTCCCGCAAAAAAAAAAAGTCCTTACAGCTCCATAAACAGAAAAATAAAAAAATTATGGCCCCAACTGCGGGGGATGCAAAAAAGTGTTTTCCTTTTTAAATAAGTGTTTTTTTTGTTAAAAGCATTAAAACATTAAAAAAAATATACAAAGTGGTTTTTCCTTTTAATGTTCAACCTGTGAGGAAAAATAGCATTTAAATTTTTCCCCACAGTTCCGCTGTAAAAAAATAAAAATAAAAAAAAAGGTTTTTTTTGTACAAAAAGCCTCACAAAAACCTTAAAAAAAAAGTGATCAAAGATAACATCCCCCCATAATGGTACCCAAAAAAAAAATCAATATGTGTAAAAAAAACAAACTCAAAAGCAGTCCATATGCAAAAAAATTAAGAAAGCTAGGCTGTAGAAAGGACAACATAAAAAGCAAAAATTTTTATAAAACTGCTTTATTTGTAAAAGTAATAAAATTAAAAACTAGATAAAATTTATATCATTTTAATTTTACCGACCCCCATAGTAAGTTATCCCCTTTATGGCGAAAAACTGTAAAAATGAAAACCAAAAAAAAAATGGGGAAATGGTTTCCCCCCCCCATTTCCCTGGCCCAATCTAAAAAAAAAAAAAATACGGAAAACCCGTGCGCCCAAAATGCCAATACCCCTTAGATGAGATCCCGAGGGGTTTTTGGGAAACCAAATGGGCAAACTTCTGGAAGGTTTCCCTGTTCTAGTATTTGGGGGCTTTTTAGATGCGCATGGCCCCACCCAATATCTGTGGCCAAAAAGCCCAAAAAGCACTCCCTCCCTTGTACCCCCCAGCGCCAAAACGGTTCACCCCCGTAAAGGGATTGCCCCAACTTGGAAGAAAAATTCGTAACACAATTTTTTGGGGGTTTTTTTTTAAGGTTTCTTGTAAAAAATTTAAACATTTTCGCTAAAATTGAGTTATTGGAAAAAAAAATTTTTTTTTTTTCAAAGGCCGAAAGCTAAAAAATTTGTGAAACGCCCTGGGGGTCGTATATCATCAACCCCTTGGGTATATTGTAAGGGGTTTTTAGTTTCCAAAAATGGGGTCTTTTTTGGGATTTATTAAGTTTTGGAAATTAGGGGTCCCCAAACCCGAAATGGCCCTAAAAAAAATCGTAATAAAATGAGGCCCAGAGTCGTGGTCTCCTTTTTGGGGTTGTGGTTGAGCCAAATAATGCCTGGGCCACATATGGGGGTATTCTGAAAATAGAGAAACTGGGGAATCAAATTTAATTTGATTTCCTGATACATTTTTCCCTATTCTTGTCAATAATGTCTAAAATTTAAAATCTGCAAAAATAGTGAATTTTGAAAATTTTTTACTTCACTTTTCTTTAATTCCTGTGAAACACCTAAGGGTTTAATAAATTCCTAATTTTGGTTTTAAATACTTTAAGGGGTGTAGTTTCTTAGATGAGGTCATTTATGGGGGTATCTAACATACAGGTCAATCAAAGTACGTTCAAAACTGGGACTGGTCCCTAAAATATGTATATTGCAAATTTTTTGAAAATTTTAAAAAACTACTAAATTTAAAAGCCCCCTAATGTCGTAAAAAAAAAAAAAAGACATTTTAAAAAATGATGCCAAACTACGCAGACATATGGTAGATGCTAGTTATTAAACTTTTTGGGTGGGAATAAACTATCTGTCTTACATGCAGAAATTTTTGAAGTTTGAAATTGGAAAATTTTTTTCACATTTTTCACCATAATTTGATATTTTTCACAAATAAAACAATCATTTTTTGGACCAAAATTTTTACTATCTTATAGCACAATGTGTCATGGGGAAAAACAATCTCTGAATCACATGGATGGGGTTAAAGTGTCAAAAAGTTATTCTCACAAAGTGACACATCACGTTTTCAAAAATAGGGCTCTGTCAGAGAGGCCAAAACTGGCTCCGGCGGTAAGGGGTTAAATGAGCACCTCTTGTCCAGGTAGCCTCCCACACAAGGTAAGACCTACGATCTGCTAACACTAATGTATGGCGTGGGAAGAGCTGCAGCAATGACTTCCGCTAGGTCTTATTTTCAGGGGAGGTATGTTCACACGGCTTATTGCGCGTACTTCCAAAACACGGGGGGAGGGGTCCAGCCCCCGGCCCACAAACAAGTCACATGTCAATTCTCCCCCCGGGCGCACAATATGTTCATATTGTACGTGCGGGGAGACTGTGTAATCTGTGAATTACTGTAATGGCGGTGCGCATTTCGCCGAGTATAAAGCGCAATACGCGTCGAAATGTGCGCGCAATTCCGCGAACAAAGATGCCGTGTGAACATACCCCGATAGTTCTAAGCTGGAAAAAAAAATGCAGTAGGTCTTCGGGTATGTTCACACGGCATAATTTCGGCTAGCATTTTGCTGCGTATTTGTGCTCTAATACGGGCGAGATGCGTGCCGTAATCCATGTACTGTTCGCACCGCAGTACATCGTGTGAACACACCCTTATTTTCAGGGAAACACGGTAGGTGCAGAAGCAAAATATCAGAATCGCAGAAAGAAACCCACAAGAACATGAAATTTGATGCTTTTGGCAAAACATGAGTGTTTTAATTTTCTCAGAGCGTACCTGTCACAATGTATTAATAATGTCATGATGGTCGCTGCAGACTTATAGTTGGCCCCTGTGCCGCGCAGCTTTGATTTGGTTGCCACTGTGTTATATTTAGAGACGATAAGAAAAAAAAAAAAATACTTCCTCTTGAAACTGTTGCAGGAACTACCTGCTGAGATTATAGCAAAACCACAACCTCGACTTTTATTGTATTTCTGTGTGGGTTTCTAATTGTTACTTAAAAAAAGCTGCTGTATTGTAGAAACTTTCAGTTCAAAACTTGCACAGACCTTCCTTCAGAGCTAAACTTGGAGGATTTCCGGACAAATGCATCCAACAGAAGCCTCTGCCTAATATAAGCGCGTGGGAAAATGCAGTGTAAGGCCAGCTCCATACCTGCATTGGAGATTTCACTCAGAGCCTTGGACGTAGATTCTGTCAAAATTGAAAAGATGTCAAATAGTCTCCAAAACAATGAGAATTTCACAAGAGAACAGAGAGTGACTTATCACTATATTTACTATTTTCCCAAATAGGCAAAAAAAAACTCAGTTCTCTATCTATAAAACACTAAAACGTAACTTTTTTTTATGTGTAACACTAAAACCTTATACGCCTATTAAAAAACCTGATTTCTAACCTCGTAATATCTCCCTTTCTACTCCTGAAGGAATAACTCCTTTTCTATTATCAAGTCTGGTGGGACACCACCTATTTACAGGAGAACCTTATACATACACAGCAATTTACTAACTCCAGTAGGGGATCCCAAGCATCCTACTTGGGCAGTCGTCCCTAATCTAATGGACATAAAACATATAAGGCTTCCTTGTGATACCCTCGGCAGTAGGTAACACTTGTAGACAGAGGTGAGTAATCAATTTAAAACAACATGCCTGTCCTCCCCAACATGTTTCACCAGCTAAACTGGCTTCATCAAGGTTAGAGGTCCGGTCCAAGGAGGAAAAGGAGTTATTCCTTCAGGAGTAGAAAGGGAGATATTGAGAGGTTAGAAATCAGGTTTTTAATAGTATGTATAGGAGGTTAAGTGTTATACATAATAAAAGTTATGTTTTAGTGTTTTATAGATAGAGAACTGATAGAGTTTAAGTTTGCCTATGGCAAAATAGTAAATATAGTGATAAAAATTGAAAAGGGACACCAGACAGACCTCAACGGAACCTCCAACTCTGATGTTAATGTGGCCTAATACAGTAGCAGCAAAGTGCATAAGATTTGTCTAAGGCCATGTTCACACGGCTTAAAATGGGCCGTATTTCGGTCCGTAATTACGTGCCGAAGTGCGCCCTTTAGGGCCGAAAACGGCCCATTCATTTCGGTAATTCACAGTTTCATAGGAACTATGGATTACGTCTCCCCTCCCGCCGGCGAATCCGCCGGGCGGGGAGATAATTCACCTGTCACTTTCTGCGGCGTATACGCGCGCTAGCAGTGATAGTCAATGGGCCGGCAAGTGCCGGCCCCTGCTTACTCCCCCGTCCGCCCGCCCACACGGCGTAATGCGGGGCGTAATTACGTCCCGCAATTAAGCCGTGTGAACATAGCTAAATCTCGCCTTTTTCTTACGAAAATTTTTCCACACAGTTACGACCTATAGTACAGATCTTCTCCAAAATCCGCCCTCAAATTTTTATGTTGCTGATTTTGCTCTTGATTACTCGCCTTCAAAATCTTCCACTCCATCTGTTGTGAGGTCTTCAAATTTTTATCCCCGGGTGGAGAACATATTAAAAAAAAAAAAAAAAAAAGTGCAGGCTACTTTTTCTGCAGAACGCTAAGGATCAGCCCTACTGGATGACTGTAGGATAAACCCTTGTGCAGATCCCCAGCACCACAATCTGCACATCCAAGTAGAACATCTATAGCAGAAATCCAAAAGTCGGTCTTGGATTACTGTCTCGGAAATGACGGATTTGAACATGTGTGAATGTACCCGAAGTTCTTCCTGTGCATTTCCCATTCCGTTAGCCTTCAAACTGCATTACCTGCAGCTCCAGCCTTCTCATGGCTGAAATTCATGGGTGTTTGTCAGGAGTCTGCTGCCCAGTGGGCTTTAAAGGGGTTTTCTCACTACAAAGATTAGCTTTAAAGAGAACCTGTCACATAGATTATGCCCCCCTTGCTGGCGACAGCACTAGTGTCAGACCTGCTGTTTCCAGCGCGGTGTGCCTTATTCTGTTAGCTCCCCCCACCAAAGGTTAGCCCCGCCCACTGACAGTTATTCACATGTTTCTACCTATTCAAAGTAATAGGGTTTGTCAGTTAAGGTGGGCGGGGCTAGCCTCAGATGGGCGGGGTTTGAAAAAACTGACACCTGAAGGACTCTTCGAATGACTCTTTGGCTGAAAACTGCAGATTTTTAGCATTTTAAAAACATGAAAAACTACAGATTTACAGAAATAAGGTACACAGCACTGGGGGAAACGCAGGTTTGACATACCTTGTTCTGTCCTCGCCAGGGGGGGGCCAAAAACTATGTGACAGGTTCTCTTTAATGCTCAAATCTGCAGTGTTCATCAAGAAGAGTCAGTCAAAGACTTTTTTTTCAAACCCCGCCCATCTCAACTTATAAACCTATTAATTTGAATAGGAAGAAAAAATGTGAATAATCAGTGGGCGGGGCTAGCCTTTGGTGGGGGGGCTAACATCTGCACCGAATAAGATTTGAGGGGTAAATGCTCTAAAACTACTGCATCTTTACGGGAATTAAGAGACACAGCGCTGGGAACAGCAGGTCGGGACCTGGCTTGTGCTGCCTCAAACAAAGGGTTATTAGTCTATGTGACAGGTTCCCTTTAAACATAGACAAGTAAAGAACTTTCTAAATACATTGGCCTTTTAATTTTACTTTACTCAGGAGATAAGAGATATGTTATCTGCTGACAGGTTTCTATGGTTACCTTACCATAAACTGATCAGAGCAGAGATGGTGCACTTTTTTCCGTCCTAATGACTGATACTATGGCAGAAGCTCAACGGGTCCATTGACATAAACAGGGTCCGTCGAGCGCCTTAGATGTCAGCTGTAAAAACGGACCCCACAGCTTCCTGCGTGAGAGGCTCCAAATTGAACCTTTCGACATAGACATGAACCTTCCTAAATTATATTGTTCCAACATTTTTTAATTACGACCATGTTCAACAACAAAGTGATACTACACAACGATCAGAAGTCAAGAGCTAAAGGAAGAAGTAGAATATGCAAGTTTTTGAGAAACTGTACAAAGGACAAAACAGTACAGAACAAAATTTCAGAAAAGGTTTCCCAACCCATGCACCCCCCTCTAACAAGAAGTCAGCAGATAGAGCGGAGCCGCATGCAACAAGACGACTTGTTAGGGGGAATGGGCTGGGAAAAAACGTCCTAGCAGGGGACACTTTTTTTGGGAATTGGCCCCCACGCTTTTTTAAGTTCCAAAAGAAAAAAGGGGCCTTTGATCCTTTTCCTTCAACGGTCACGGCCAAATGCATACCAAAAGTTTTTTACAGAGATACTTTTTCCCTACTCCCGAGCCAAAAAAATCAAGGACTGCTGAGAAGGTTTACTTTACATGTATGTTTAAAAACAGGGGGGATAAAAATCAATGTTTTTTTTAAAAAAAAAAAAAAAAAAGGGTTTTTTTTTATTTTAAAACGGATTTTTTTTTTTTTCCCAAAAAACTGTTTTTTGAGGAAAATATTTTACCATCCCAAAGGTTTTTTCCATCAGTAGATAAAAAACTGATTTTTTTTAACTCAGTAGAATTTTAAAAGGGTGTTTTATGGGGGAAAATTCACAAAGCCCCACGCTTTTCCCGAGGGTTTTTGGTATGATTATTGGGGAAATTTTTTCTCCTATAAATTAACAGACCCTCGCTTTAATTTCGCACTTCTCAAAAAAGAATTTGGACTCCCCAGGGTTTTCCCGCCTCTTCTTCACAAACAAAAAAGTTTTTAAAAATGAAAAGAGTTTAAAAAAGACCCTAATCCTATTGTTTCAAAAAAACCCAAAGAAAAACAGAATTCAAAACCCCTTTAGTTTCCCAATCCAAAAAAGTTAACAATATGTTTTTTGATTGTTTGGGTGGAATAGATCTGCCCCAAAAACAATGAATGTGAATCAAGTGTGAGGAGGAGGGAAGGGGCAAGCAGACAAAAAAATGAAAAAATTTAAACTTTTGAGCACAAAACTGCAAACAGAGCCACAGAAGCAATTTGGATCGGTTTGTGGTTTCGATCTGAGGGTTTTTTACTTTTTCCTTATAAAGGCAGCAGGGCCCCAAAAAAAGGGCCCGTTTTGGGGAAAATTTTTTAAAGAAACTCCTTTTGCCTAACGGTAAAAGGGAGGCATGGTTTCAAAATGCCAAAAGATTCAAAAAAAGAAGGGTGCAAGGGCCCGGTTTTGGGCGGAAAAAAGGCAACTCATGGAAAGTGCGGTGGGGAAAATACCCAAAAAAAACCCCTTCGAACAGGCAGGGGCTTCAGGTTGGGAAAAATTTTTATTGAATCCCATTTCTAAAGACTGAACTGTCCCTGTGTTGGAAAAAAATTTTTTTTCTTTTTTTTACTGCAAAGGGTTTCTGTCATTTGGTTTCAGTTAAAGAGAAAAAAAACAAATTTTTCCTTTTGGGGCAGGGGCAGTGATGTGTTGTTTACAATAAGCCAAAAAAACTGTAGAAACAAAAAAAATAACACATTGCCTTTTTTTTTTTTTAGGGGAAATTTATGGATTCTGGAAAAATATCCACCTCCAAAGGGTCACCCATCATCCTGTTTCTACAGTTTCAGAGTTTTCCATCCCGGATAGTGCTTTAAATTTGCAGCAACCCTAATCTTCCCAAAACCCACCCCCACAAAACCACCCCTCACCCCAAAAGGAAGGAAAAAAAACCCTTTTCCCCCCTGGAAAACCCCCATAGATGGTTTGTATAAAAACTAGCAGATTAAAAAAGATTGATGAAAAAATTGGCCCCGGGTTTAATTTTGCAAAAGAACCTTCTTTCCGTCTTTACTGGAACCCACATTTTATTAAAATTTTTTCAGGGTTTAAGAGGGCCAGGAACCCGTCCAACCCCGCAGAGCTGATGTTTCAGGGAAACGGGCCTTTGGAAACAAGTTTTATGACAGAGAAAAGGAGCAAAGGCAACAGCCGGGGGGGTAAAAATTTTTAACCTAAGTATTGATGGGGGGGGGTAATGTCCACCCAAAAGATCCTATTGTATGTGCTTGAATTTAAAACAATAAGAAGGGGAAAGTCTTCCCTTTCAAAAAACAAAAGATACGTCCCGGAAAGCACAAAGCAGCAGAAATCAAAAAAGAAGTGCAGTAAAAACTATAACGACATGGGGAAAAAAAATTCAAAAGTCTTGTTTCGCCCGTTTTTGGGCACTGCCCAAAGCTCAAAACGTATCCAAGATTAGAAGAGATTTAGAAAGCAGGGGGAATACAAAGCCGCTTAAAAAAACATATGTTGCAGTGACTATTGCTGCACCCCCTTAGCCCAAAAGACCCCTTTTAAAAGGGGGTTTTCGCTACAAAGAATAGCCCTTTTAAATTGTAGGGGAAAACAAAATTTAAAAACATTTTTCCAAAAATTTTTTTTTATTGTTCCCCCTGTTTTTCCTTTAAAAAAATACAAAGGTGAATTTATTACCTCCATGGCTATTTTAAATTCCCTTTAGGAACCAAACCTGTAAAAAAATTTTTCCCAGGGTGTTTTGGGTTTTAATTAGATAAACAAGGGGTGAGTCAACACCAAAAAGGGGCAGCTTTTCAGTCAGGGGTCCGGGGGGGGCCCAGCAGGTTTAAAAACTTATTTATCTCAAGTAAAAAAGCTCTGTAATTTGGGCTTTTGTTTTTTGGGGGTTAGAAAAAATTTCCTTTCCCGTAGTTTTAAAAACTAATCTAAAACTAATTGCATCTGAAAGCACGGACTTATTGGTACAAGCAAGGGGTTATGAAAATTTGTCTGAAAACCCGGAAGTGGGCAGAGAATTTTTTTTCATGCATTTTGAAAACCCTTGGGGAAAACAACTCCTTTAAAGGGGTTTCCCGAAATAAAGGCAAAATTTTTTTTGAAATTTCTAAAAAACTTCCGTAATAATCATTTTGCTGCCCGCACTCTGAAAAAGGGTGGGTTGGGAAACCCAAACTAAAAATCCCCCAAAACTGTTAGATGGAACCTTGGGGGGACTGTTTTGAGCAGAAAATTTAAAAAATGGCCTATTCTGATACACTTTGTGAAAAAAAAATTTAAATAAAATGATGGGACTGTCCCCGGCCCAAAATCCTCAACAATTTGGGTTTTAAAAGAAATGTTGAACAAAAACTTAGCTTCCCTTTAAACCCATCTCCCAAGCTTTTAAAAAAAAATAAAAGAAAAATACGTTTTTTTTGCGGAAGCTGTTGAAATTTTAAGGGAAAAAACCAGTGAACACTTAAAAAAAAGAGCTTTCACAAGGACAGAAATTTAAAATTTCAAGCAGAAAAAAAACGGGAAAGGGACAACACTGATCCCCTCATTTTTTTGGCAAATAATTTTCAATATCCAAAATTCCCGGGGCAAAATTTCCCAAGTGCTGAGGAAGAGGGGTTGGCCCATGACATGGGTTTTTGGGAATCATCCCTCTTTAATGCCAACAAAAATAAAATTTAAAAACTAAAGGGGGAAACCCTTCAAGAAAATTTTGTTTTTCTGAAGATATTTTAAAAGGGAAGGGGCACACCAGGGAAACTGGTGGAAGTCCCATTTTTTCGCTTTGGGTTTAAAAGGGCCCGTTCAAATAATATTTCACTTTTAAAAAAGCAATAGATTCTTCTGCAGGCGTTTAAAGAAATTTTTCTTCCTTTGGAAAAAAATTTTAAATTTAGAAACGGTTTGGGGGCCCAATAAAGCTGGAAAGTTGTTTTTCTTTTTCCAAATTTTAATAGGAACAAAGGGAAAAAGATGAAGATGAAGATGACGGACAATTTTGGGTACAGAGGCACAGGGACAGAAATATTTAAGAAATTTTTATTTTGTCCGGTGGGCTGACAGTCTAATTTTTTTTAAAATATATATATATTTTGTTTAAAACCAAAAATTTGGGTTTAAAAAAACATGGAAGGTTGTTTAAGCAAATAACTTATGCTGTATGTTGTTATAGTTTCAGTTGGAAAAAAAAATCTATTTAAATTGTTATTTAAACAGGATTTTTTTTCCCTTCCCAAGTACAAAAAGAACAGTTTTGTCCCAAAAATTTGAATTATTAAAACCCCTTAAAAATGGGGGGAAAAAAAAATAAAAAAGTATTCCCAAAAAACTTTTATCTACTTGAGTTAAAAAAGCAAGAAAAATTTGTTTAGGGAAATCTTTTTATTTAAATCACTGATTTTTAAAACAAGCCTTACTGAAATTTGTGATTTAAATCAAATCCACCCTGGGAAAATTGCTTCTAATTTTCCCAAAACTGCTCTTTCCCCCCCTTTCCCTTTGCTTAAGGGTGTAGGGGTTCTACCCGAATTAACTGGGCCCTTTTTAGCCTTTTGCTATTCTTCACTGTGCCTGTCAGGGTAAAATTGGTGATTAAGGGCTTCAAACAGTAGGGCCAGGGGCAGGATGATGGGTAGAGGGCACAGAGCTCGAAAGGGTTAACGTTTGTCAATAATCAAGATAAAGAAGATACTGGGCAGCTAATAAGACACAGCAAGGAACAACATTACCATCGGGCACAGGTGCTAGAACAGGGGCAGAGAGAGATGGTCGGTAATTACAGAAACTGGTGTAAACAAGCTGGATATCAAAACAGCTCTACCTCTGAAATGGAGCAAAATCAGAACAGCAATGTATTTGGTAATTGTCTGTCTTAAAGAGAACCTGTCACATAGGTGTTCCCCCTCTTGCTGAGGACAGCACAAGCTAGTGTCAGACCTGCTGTTTACAGCGTTGTGTCCCTTATTCTGTAAGATGCTGTAGTTTTAGAGCATTTACCCCTCAAATCTTATTCATGAGCAGGTGTTTGCTCCGCCCACCTGATGCTAGCCCCGCCCACCTCAACTGATAAACCTATTACTTTGAATAGGTAGAAACATGTGAATAACTCAGTGGGTGGGGCTAACCTTTGGTGGGCGGAGCAAACACCTGCTCATGAATAAGATTTGAGGGGTAAATGCTCTAAAACTGCTGCATCTTACAGAATACAGTGGACACAGCGCTGGAAACAGCAGGTCTGACACTAGCTTGTGCTGCCCTCAGCAAGGGGGGGCATAATCTATGATAGGTTCCCTTTAAAGTTCAATATCATCAGTATATATCAGCATAAGAGATGTTCCTGACTGGCTCTAGGTTACCATAAGAGGTCATACCATGCAATCTTAAAAGGGAACCTGTCATATAGATTATGCCCCCCTTGCTGAGGGCAGCACAAGCTAGTGACAGACCTGCTGTTTCCAGCACTGTGTCCCTTATTCTGTAAGTGCGCATTTTTTTAGAGATTTCCCCCCCCCTAAAAACTTATTCATGGCGGGGTTTTGCCCCACCCCACCAAAGGAGCCCCCCCACTGACGTTATTCACATTTTCTCCCTATTCAAAGTAATAGGTTTTGTCGTTAGGTGGGCGGGGCTAGCCCTCAGGTGGGAGGGTGAAAATTCTTTTTTGAGATTTAATACACGAAAACTGCAGCATCACAGAATAAGGGAACACCCGGGGAAAAAAGCAATTACATGGCTTGTGCGTCCTCGGCAAGGGGGCAAAATTTTTGTGACAGGTTCTCTTTAAAGAGAACTGTTACTAGATTAGCCCCAACCCTTTTAACAGTACTTTTGGGTGATATTCATACCACAAATTAGGAAATTAAATTTTTGGTTGAAATTCAGGATGAAAAAAAAATTTCTTTAAAAATTTTTTTTAAAAGAACTAAATAGCCATTCTTAACTTTTGAATGCCATGTGCAACTTTCAAGTTTCCCTTTATACACAAATTTCTGTCTTTAATAAGGCTTAAAAGGGGGGGTTGCTACAATGATTTGGGTTTTTTAATTAAAGTCTTTTAAAAAAAGCAAACTTTGCATAATTTATTACAAATGTCCCCATGATTTTGGTGGCCCTGTTAGTATTACTACAATCGTTTAGTCTCTTTAAATAGCGACCTGTTTTTCCTTTTCTTATGGCTGTAGGGCTGATGAAATCTAAAACCCTTTTTTGGGAAGGTCGGGAAGGCCCCCTCCCACAGAAGCTTCTGTAGTGGAGGGGGGGGGGGGGGGACTCGGTTCTGTTCCCATGCTGTTGGATTAACCTGTTTGGGGCTGCTTCCTCCCGCTCCTACACAGATAATGTGACAGAGTGACCTGTCGTTACTTAAAACAGATATGCTTTGGAACTGTGGGCTTACTAATATTATACAGATCGGGGGGATGTGAATACTTTTGTTCCCCCTTATTAGGGGGCAATCCCGAGTTTATAACAATGCCCTTGTTTTTTGCGGAGGGGGGACTTGTAAGCTAAAGCAGGGTATAGGAAACAAAGCTCCCCTGCCTATTGCACACAGTTCATTTCCTCTCTACACCCTAGATCAGCCCTCCCTTAACAGACCCCACAGGCACAACAGGGTGAACTCTGGAAAAAAACCCCCCCCCCCCCTGTATGAAGTTAGTAGTGCCGGTGCGATGGGGGGGGGGGGAGGGGAGCAAAGAGACGAAAGCTACCGCCCCCCAGTTCAAAAATTTCCCGGGAACTGACAGGCTGAAAATCGTAATGGACAACTCCTTTAATGGCAAAAAATTTTATCCCCAATCGCCCAATAAAATTGGGGGGTAAATTTTAATTTGGATTTTAAAAAGTCCCCTCTCACTGGTTTTATTTTGCATATGAGACCCAAGACAACACCTTAAATTGATCAACAGTACCTTCTCCATTTTTAGGCTTCAACAGGATGCTTCAGACGGGAAGTGGCTACCGGTTGGGGTGTCACAGGGTGTCATTGCAGGGTTTAAAGAGATACGAGACGTAAAAAACTTTTAAAAATTTTTTTTTTTTTACTTTAACTTTAGTAGCCCCGGTGCATCACCACTACGGGACAGGTTCGTTTATACAGCCTAACGCATTGTAACAATGAATTGGAGTGTACAAAGATGGGGGTTTTACTACTTCCTGCCTGGAATTTTTTTTTAGACTGACTTTGCCCAAGTTGGTAACAACCCCTATGGACTTTAATAGGCTGCATTCTAAAAAACCTTGGGGCCCTTACAGATCCCGTTTAAAAAGGGACACTGCCCTCAAAAATTTTTTTTACCGCAAAACAAATGCAAGTGTTCAGGGTTTTAACTCTTATTGGTTTCAATGTTTTTTTCTTTAGATCATTTTTAAAGGTTCCCCTATGTACATTACTCGGATTCCTTTCTGTAAACTTCGATAACACGCTTGGGGTTGCTTTTAGTTTTTGTTTTGGTCAGCTCTGGTCTGCGATGTAAGGGTTGTTAAACCTGGTTTTCATGTGAACACACTTTTTAGATGCGTGTTTGGGAAGTTAGAGGGACCAAACAGCATCTAAAAATGGCTTTTTTTTTCACTGCTGCTGTGAAAACTTATCGGCTTACCGAGTGATCGCTGATGTGTGTCCTTGAGTTTTTTGGATCCTTTAAAAGAATTGAATGTCAATTCTTGATCCGGAAGACGGAGAACCCCCTTTTTAATTTAAAAGGGGTGGATTGCTGCCCCAAAACAGCTCCAAACACCCCTTGCTGTTGGATCTGTTTGGGTCCGTGCCGCTCTTTTTGGACCCCAAAAATTTTGGTGAACAAGCCTAAATTTTCGCAAATAAACCTAATAGATGTGAAACACCCCCCCTCCCATTTCAAAAAAAAACAAAAAAACAGGTTTTTCCATTTTTTTCCTTTTTCTGTATTGTATTTCCAGTATAATCCTATTTTTTCCCCTTTTGGAGATAGAGCTTTATGTTTCATTCCCCACCAATTTTTGTTTAATACACCATTAGAGATAAGCAGCAGCTAAAGTGATATTTTTGCCTCCCCCTAAAGTTTCCTCCGTCATATAGAGAAGGGCAATATTTTCTATGTAGTTTGTTTTGCATAGGGCTGCTGAAATAAAAAAAAAATGCCAAACACACCACAAATTTTTGTATGTATGTTGTTTAAGTGTTTTTTCCCGCAATTTTGTCAAAACTCTGCCCATTATTCTTTAGCTGCCCCCAGGATTACCATCTCCCCTATTCACAATGGGGTGGGGCATCTTCCTGCTCACACCCTTTTTTTTTTTTTAAAGTACATCTGACTCCCCCTAGTTTCTTTATCCGAGAACAAAAGGTTCCAGCACCTTTTTACCGAATATCTTTCCTCCTAGCCAGGAAAGAACGCCCCATATTGCTGTACCTTCCATGATGGTCTATACGGAAAAAGAACATTTAAATAAAAAACAAAAATCAACCCTTTTAGAATGGCGGATTTTTTTTCTCTTAATTCTAGCCTAATCCCAGTATATAATAAATAGGAGTGTGAGATATTTAAATTATTTCTTACAATTTTGCCATTTTGTTTCTCTAAAAAGAGGGAGCAAAATAATACCTTCCAATGCCCAAAATGTTTAAAAAGAGAGAAAAAACAAAATTCTTGTTACAAGCAACCGTGCCCACGTAACCGTGTTTACACGGCTTATTCCCCACGGATTGTGGCCCTATTTGAGGGACAAAACCGCTTGAAAAAAGGGGGGGACGGGGGGCGGGGGCACGGCGGGGGCGCCCCTCGGCCC